>JAOTRA010000034.1:5874413-5893581 GCA_026260255.1 Pseudolaguvia tuberculata
GTGTGTGTGTGTGTGTGTGTGTGTGTGTGTGTGTGTGTGTGTGTGTGTGTGTGTGTGTGTGTGTGTGTGTGTTAGTGGATGCTGCTGAACAGTTGGGTACAAACCTTAAACTTGCGGAGAGGCTGGTGGAATGGTGTGAGGCCAAAGACCACGCTGGAGTGATGGGAGAGTCTAACCGCCTGCTCTCAGCACTGATTCGTCACAGCAAGTCAAAGGTCATGATCTTACACACACAAACATTCCAGTAAAAATAATTCTTTGATTTTGGAAAATGGAATGTTTCTCGCCTTTGAACAGGAAGTGGTACGGACTGTTATTCAGTGTGGGGGTGTAAAGCATTTGGTGACTATGGCAACAAGCGAGCACATGATCATGCAGAATGAAGCGCTGGTGGCTTTGGGTCTTATAGCAGCACTGGATTTGGGTAAAACATCTCCAGAAGATTTTGTTTTTATTAGACATAAATACATAATATATATTTGACTGCTTTATTGTACTTTATCATTTCCTTTTTGTTCTAACCTTAATGCTTATTCCCTAATTCGGGGTCACGAGGGTATACTGGAACCTATCCCAGAACACCAATTTACACAGATCACAAGTCCATCTCAGGGCCATACATAGACAAACAACCACTAACATACACACACTCCGACGAGCAATTTAGACTCACCCTAATGTACATGTTTCTGGATTGTGGGAGGAAACCGGAGTAACCAGAAAAAACCCACTTAAGCGCAGAGAGAACATGCAAACCTCACACAGATAGACAAGAACCTGGAACGTTCTTGCTGTTTGGCCGACCGCGTTAACCACTACACCACTGTGCCACTTATATTAGAATATACAATACTAGTGCAATATATAAATAGCTGGGTGTTTTTTTTTTTTTTGTTTTTTTATAAAGACGCATAAATTACTGTTGTAATTTCTATTTTAAAACTTTCATTTTGTGTCTTCCCCCCCGCCAGATTCAGCAGAGAAGGATTTTGTTAGCTCCACTCTGGTGCAGGTCTTACATAAGCTGCTGACTGAGGAGAAGAGCGCTCCTGAGATCAAATACAACTCCATGATTCTCATCTGCTCCGTAATGGGTTCAGGTGAGGAGCATTCAAATGTTTCTGTGGATCTACACTCATTAGTCACTGATATACCCTGTGGTAAACCCAGGAGGAACAGAAGTTTTGTTTAGCTTTCAGTGCATTGCTTGAGTGTCAGTTTCCTCTTAACTGTTAATCTAGTTGAGTAGAAAGTAAACCTAAATCTACATATTGCCCAACTCAGACCTGTGTAATTAACGGCATGGCTATTTTTAGGTCCTCAGAATATGTTGAGGTATTCTGAAATTTTATTCTTTCTCCACAGAACCTCTACATAAAGAAGTGCGGAGCCTATCATTCATCGACGTAGTGTCCAAACTCCGTTCCCATGAGAACAAAACGGTGGCCCATCAGGCCTCTCTAACAGAACAGAGGTTAACGGCGCAGAGCTAAGAGACTCTTTACACACACAGGACACACACTCCATCCACTGTCTGCCTGCCAGTCCTTCCTGTACATTCTACGATTTTCACTGCCTCATTTTGTCCTGTGCCAACACATCCAGCCCCAAATCTTCCTTGCTCTAGTCTCCTCTACATACGCATGCGTTCAGCACATCGTAGGACATCTTAGACTGCCTTCTGCTGTAGGATAGTGTGTCCAGGCGAGATGGGACAAGTGCAGCAAAATAAACATAGCTGTGAGAAACCAACACCTCGGTCAATGAGTCCAAAACAAAAAACAGTCTAGACAATAACTGGGCTAGAGGAGAAACTAGTGCAGCCATCTTTTTATGCTGTGTAAAGGCCACATGTGCTGTGTCGCTTCGATACCTGCTGATTCCAACCACTGCATGGTTTTTTAAGTAGTTTAATTCAGTGTTCAGCTAACCAGACCTAACTCTTTACGATACACTCCTCCCTACTATATAAGAGTACCTGTTTGTAGAGATCAAATGTTCTTGTACTGTATCCAAGCTGACAGGACTATAGAAACTCTTCTTACAGTTTAACCACCACGGTGTCCTAGTGCCACCTGAGTTCATGTCTATGAAGCCACGTTACCATGATGAGCTAATTCCATGTTTGATTTGGCAACAGATTCCTGTTGTCTCATGGAATTTTGGAAAAAATAGTCTCACAAAGAGCTGAGGACAGTGAGGACTGCTAATTATTTAATGTTAAAGTTATGCTGGACAAGCTGTTTAAATACAGCACGCTGGTCACATGACCGCATTTACAGCAATGAACTCAACAGACGTGGATCGTTAATGGTCCATAAATAAATAATGCAATTGTGACGAGAATTGACTTTAACAGATTCGGGTGGGGGTGCAAGTGTTTTATGTTTGAGGTGGTTAAAATACTGCCAAAAGTTTCATAATCCATGACCCTGTTATTAAATAACAACCGCTTCTGTGTGTCTCAGACCATGTGTACTTTTGATACTGTGGTCCAGTTTGATTTCCTGAGCTGAATTTTGCATGTGTACAGGTTGGGCTCTTTGAGTGACCCATCGAGTATCACTGAACATCCATTTTCTCTGTATGTTGGGTTACTGTACTATTCTTGTGTGGCCTCTTTTTGTTGTTATTTATCAGATTTGTAACCTTACGGAACCACTGAGCAATCCGATATAACTATATTAACTGCATTACAGATATTTAAACTCGACTAGATGTAAATGTCACTGATTCATTGTACATTTGAAAAGATAGAAAATGATTATTAAAGACAGATGCTGGTGATGGATTTGTGCTTTTATTTTTACGATTGTTTCAACTTGTAAATATTTAAAGGTGCAGCAGGACATCTTGAAAAATGCTAACAGTGACGTGCGTGAAAGCATGCATATCGTCCGAGAATGCACAGACTAGATGACCAGAGACTACTATACACCATGTGTGAAAACTTTATAAAACATCTAGTAACAGTACTAGAGTTGCTTCTTTCTACATCAAGAGGATCAGGTGAGGTGGTTTGGGCATCTGTTTTGGGTGTCTCCGGGACACCTCACAAGGGAGATATTCTGAACATGTTGAAGGGACTATGACTCCTGGCTGGAGGTGTATGGGGAGAGGAAAGTCTTTCCCTGCAACTGGCTCCAGATTAAAAGGCAAAAAATGTAGATGCATAATACAAAAAAACCCCAAACATAAACTAGTACCCGATTAAATGCTGCTGCTGTAGCTGAGCTCATTTGTAAAGGTAGACAAACTACATAAGCTATGCGTTACTATCCAAAAAGCAAAATTCAATCATACTATTACAATACTGCAACTATGATGTCCTATAATAATTCTAGATATTTGGATTGTACTACGTGTTTTTGGTCCTAAACCTCACATGGATAATGTGTACACAGCATTCATGTGATTGTGTGTTTGTCAGTTTAACATGCTTTAATCCATCAACAGTGTACAGCGTTGAATAGTGAGTACTGAAGCAACAGCAAACATCTATAACATTGGTCTTTATAGAAATATAATGCAACAAAAATACTTGCTACATAATAATAGACAAACTAAACAAAACTCCACAGAAGCTCCACAATAACAGAGTGGGAGTGAAAGAAAGAACTAGAAAGAGAAATAGAAAGGGAGGAAGAGACAGATACAGAACGAGTGATACAATAAATTATCTACATATACAATCTTTTAAATATTTTTTTGCCTTAATTGATATTTCAAAGAGACAAAATGGGAAGGGTGCGAGGGGGAGCCGTGGTACCGGAAAGTACAATACTGAAACATCACATACTCTGAGCTTTAATATTACTTCAGTTGATCACAGCAAATCGGCAATATTTCCTACATGTATTTAAAAGGGTAGTTACGAGTAGATTTCTATTTCATTCATTCTATCTGGCTGACTTTAACAGTATTATTTCCATCCAATAATAAAATTATTGGAGTGTTTGATTCTGATACTGACACCATTTTCAGAATCTCTGCACCTTTCTGTTAGATTATAAATAATTTCACAATATGGTCATGGTACATGTTGCTGGTGTCAGGAGAGGTTTATTAAAAGATAAGATACTTTTATTTTAAGTACAAATCAGACAAATTAGAACAAAATAAAAGACTTTCAGAATATAAATGTATTAAAATGTGTGTGTCCACAAACTGGACCAAAAATAGTTTCATCGGTTTAACCGTATCTTCAAACATGGATGATGGAAAGAGTCCACACACTTTGGAGGTCCCCAGTGATCAGTTAGTTCTCTTACTAATAAGTGTAAAATGGGGTCTGGTAAAAGGGTCTCAATCTCATTTTTATAGGACTAAAAATGTAGCCCTGTGTAACATTTATCAACTGCACAACAAAAAGAAAACTGGTAGCACTCTCGTGCACACACTTTCACAGTAAACAGTCACAGTATTTTAACAGCTAATATACAGGTGTCTCAGATGTAAAATCCTTTACAATACAATAAAACATGACGGTGCCGGCGACATTTGTACACGTACACACACGTTCTGAAAAACATGGCGTGTTGAGTGCTGCTGTTGGTGCCACTACTCCAGAGTGCGTTAAGTGGAAAAATCTTCAGTTTAAAAAAAACAACAGGTTCAGTTCTGGTGTTACGGCGTTTAAGTGTGATTAGTTCAGTCAGTTACCTGGAAATGTCTAAAGAAACTTTAGCTTCAGGTCATCAAACTAAGAACAAAAGAGAACAAAATGATGCGTACAAGAGAAAATCAGATGTTTTCATTGTCTGGGATAATCTAGTGCATCTGCAGGTTAACTGCATTAGTGTGCTTTGTATTTAATGTCTTCCCAATGAGCATAACTGAGCAACTCCTACACAATTACAACACCAAGTATTTATATAAAGAAACTAAAGGAAAATGTTTCTATTAATTGTTTTTAATAACGATGTATTAAAACCATTTTAAAAGCATTTAACATGAAAACTGTACTGTTACATCTTGGGATGTAAATAAAACAAAGAATGCATTTACACTGGGTGGATCATGTGATTGAATGAATTGGATACGTGCACTAGCATCTGCCATATAAACAGACAGATCAGATATTCACCTGCCAATATCATACATCATTGAAGAAGCGACTGTGGCATATCATATATGTTGGACACCAAATAATCATTTCCTGTTTATTTATTAGGTTGTTTTGCTGTGTATATGCTGATAGAGGTACACAGTTCATCAAGATCTACAGTGTAAATGCTGGCATAAAAACGCAGGTAAATAGGTAAAGATCTACACTGATTCATCATTAGCTTAACCAGGTTCACTTACCAGCTCGTCTGCACAGCTTCAATATCACTCACTAGATTTTGGGCCAAGCAAATTCCAAAAATCTGACAAAAACAAATGGGAACAACATTCTATTTCATTATAAATGTATAATATACAAATTATTGTAATGACTAATATAGCAACACAATAAAATGGAGATTTAATGAATAAATTATGTATGAGGCAGGGTCACAGGAAATACAAGGTATAATTACATAAATTAATAACACAAAGGGGATTATAGTAAATAAATTATAAAATAAATTTATAAATATGTATTAGCTTGCAGGCAGGTCAGCTGATGAGAAAGCGTTTAAATTTATTTTGTATCTTTGCCAATATTAAATTTTTAAAGTTTAAAGTTTTCAAAAATTCCTTACACACCTGCACACACAGACAGAACGAGAGAGAGAGACGAGGTGAAGAAATTTTACCTGCAGCAGGGCAATTCCTATAAAGATGCCTGCTACCACTGTCAGGTTGTCCTGTAACCACTTCTCGAACTGAGGCACGCAGCCTTTTATGTATATGTAAGTCTTCTGTTCGTCAGCCTACAATAACCAAATAACACAACAATCTTTGAGGACACAGCAGGCTTCTTATTCGATTAAAAGGGCTGTGATCAAAATATGATGAAAATAAAATCTAATTCTCGATTATGATTAATGAGCAATTTATTAAAATTGTTTGATTATTTTTCATCCAGTTACTGTTCACAAGTAACACAATGTTTATTTGTTTGGATTACCAGTAAAACTGTTTTATGAATCATGACCAGTAGAGGGCTCCTTATGCTCAGTGTTTTAATTAGCTTCATTTATTCACATCATATCTTCAGCAGATGTTTACTATTTATCAGCTATAAAAATAACTCAAACCTAAACAGAAAAACGGCTCATTAACCACGAGATAATTTTCTCATATGGTTCCTGTACATAAAATAAATATAAAAAAAAGATCTTGACTAATCAGAATGTGACTACTGGAAGAAGGGTTTCTTTTGCTTTGAATGTGACTTCATTCTTTTAAAGAGATACCAGCGTAACGTACCATTTTAGACCGAACATCGTATCCACATTGTCTGTTGATGACGTCCTCCTAAAAACACAGGAAGTAGGCAATAATCGATATCTTCAACAGCAGCAGAAGCATGGATAAAGAAAAGCAATGCAGTGGTCATGTGGGCCATTACTGTCAAGCTTGTTTTTATTTCCTGAAATGTTTTGCAAATCCTGGTTATGATTCAGTCACTGTCCTAATAAACTAGAAAAAAACTAATAGTATTAAAATGCTATACGGATCTATTTGTTGACTGCTGAAGGGATTTCATTCACCTGTGCAGGAACCCTGTTAGACCTTACAGTCTATTTTTATCAATAAAAAGGTGGATAAAAGCTAAAGTGGTTATAGCTAAATTCTCAAGTCCCTGAAGTTTTTAACTGACTCGGATCTTCCTGATTATTCTGTTTACTGATTCTGATTTGAGCCGTTTGTGGTGGAGCAAATAGATACACCAAATATCTTGGACAATAATGGAAAGCCTGGCTGTCTTCTTATTTCATTACCCACCAGCTGGAAAGTTACTGCGGTCTCACAGTTTATCATTGCTACAGTGAAGATCATCAGCTCTTCATATCTTCCTGCAGAGAAAACCTTGGTTTAACCTTGGCATTGCGTTACTGCTTATTAAAGCCGGGATGATGGATCAGATGATCATTTTGAAGGAAAGGCTTTTCAAACTTAATATAATGATGGTGATTACAGGATTTACTCTGTACAGTATTAGTAAGATCAAACTGTTGTGCGTGAAAGGTATGTGAGAATTCATGATCCAGACGTCAATTTATAATGTCATAGTGACACACAACCAGACATCGATGAGAGCATACACTAGGTGTGTATCTCTCAGAAAGCATGCGTGTAGTGTGTATGTGATGTAGAGCTACGCTAGTGTTACAGAAATAACAAACAGCCCACTTTTATTGATCTATACCAAATGTATATTTCTTTTCTAGCTTCTCTTACTGCTGGGTCCTTGGTACAGCAGGAAAAGGGAACGCCACATTTCTCTCGGCTAGGGTTGGTGTCTGTGCAGTTAAAGTAGATGTTCAGATCCCAGTCATCGGCTTTAGACGCCCCACAGCACTCCCACTGCACACAGCAAACAATCAAAAGCCCATGAGAATCACTCCTACAATGACCTTTAGATGTTTATTTAAGGCTGAAAGAATTTTTAACAAAAAGTCATGAGTGTCATGCAAGTTTTCAGAGATGTTTTTAGGGAGGAGTAGGAGTTACTTTTAAGCATAAAATATGACTGTAGGGATTTGGTGTAAATAAAGTAAGCAGTGATAAAGAAATATTTCAGGTCAAAATGTATTTTAAATAAATGAAAAACTTAAGTGAAAAATATAGTTTCTTAATCCTGACATATTTTGTTTAAAATAAAATAAGTTTCCAGTCTAATAGACTGAATAACTAGATGTAATGAACAGATGTCATTTCTGCTTTGAGAAAAACATACTTGATTAATGTGTTAAATCAGACGCCGTTTAGTAGACGCCCTTGTTGGGTTTTTTTTTTTTGTTTTTTTGTTTTTTTTTTACAAAAGCCCAAACATGATTTGTAATAAAAAAAAGATTCATCGTTCCTCATCCATCAAACACGAATAAGATTGCATTAAATCATTGTGTGTGTGTGTGTGTTCGATGTGAAGCCTAATGGGGGAGCCTGTTGGCTTATGGTGCACTATTGTGCTCTGTGTAAAAATTGTTTTTACATTTTTAAAACTGTATACAAATGACAAACATTATTTGTAGAAAATTTATATCTATTAAAAATATACAGCAAATATATTTTTGTACTTAGTATTTAGTTTGCCAAACTATTTTTCTGAAAGTTTCAATACAGATATTCAATGAACAATTAATTAATTGAGAAAGTCTATTTAAAGGCTTACAACTATATGTAATTAATAGCTGTACGTTTCTTATTTTCTATCATTTTTATTTTGCATGTAATTATAGATAACAGATATTTTATGTAGAAATTGTCCTAAAATCTGACTGCAGAGTTACAGAAACAAAAGCAAACAAACTTTTTAGGAACTTTTTTTCCTGTCAGTTATCTTACATTATTAAGAATGTTAGCTAGGGTGGCGTGGTGGTGTAGTGGTTAGCATGCTCGCCTCACAACAAGAAGGTCCTGGGTTCGTTCCCAGGTCTGGGGTCTTTCTGTGCGGAGTTTGCATGTTCTCCCTGCGCTTACGTTGGTTCCCCCGGGTACTCCGGTTTCCCCCCACTGTCCAAAAACATGTACATTACGATTGGTGAGTCTAAATTGGTCATAAATACCCAGCCATTAGGGTCTAGTGCTGGATCCAAGCCCGGATAAATGGGAGGTTTGTGTTAGGAAGGGCATTCAGTGTAAAAAACCCCGCTTAACTGGAGCAGCCGAATGACAAAATAATTAAGAATGTTAGCTCAACAACTTTCTATGTTTGCTTATCTGAATGCTTGATAATCTCTGTAACAGCGTGAGGCTCAGTTAAGCTCCTATACAGAATTATAAACACGAATTAAAATGCTCAAACACACATTTGCATTTACGGCGTTTGGTAAACACCGTTATCCAGAGTGACTTACGTTTATCTTTGGTATCTAGTGGTGCTGGGAATCAAACCCCAATCTATCATTTAGCATTCCAACATCTTAACACGTTCTCACCCTCTTACTTACATACTCTTACATTACATCCCATGATGTCAAATCACTGCTGGAAAACAAGAATCTTTTATTATTGTCAATAAAATCTTTTAAGCCTAGTCTAATGATTTGGCATTAAAATGTGCAGACAGAAAGACCTACATTGACAACTAAAAGTGTGAACTTCAGCAGCCTGCAAATCTACCCAGTAAATAAAACTCAAAATGAACAATGTCTGTTGTGGGAATTCCACGGTACGAGTGAGTATGATTTGGAGCAGACTGCTGTGGTAAACTGGCTTCACAAAGAACAAATACAGCAACTGTAGCGTCCAGAGTCTTTGTACTAATCTGTCTCTCACACACTCTTATGAAACTTCTATTTTGGTTTTTCAAAATGATTTTTTTCTTTTTAACTGTTTTTACATTTTTGGTCAGTATAATAAAAGTCATGCAAACCACAAACACCAGTTCCCCACTTACATATTCCTGTGTGAAGTCAATAAGATTTTGTAGGTCAATATCATCTCTATAGGCTCGGATGTTGTTGTTAATGAAGAAATCAAGCTGGTCTTTGATCCAGTCTTTAAAGACAAAGGCGAGAATCCCAGCAGTCAATTCCAGAAAAAATATAAGCCCCAGAAACACCGAAAACTAGAGGAGGGCCAAGAACAAGAACACATGAAACATTATTTATTTTAGACATTTATTTATTCATTCATTCATTCATTCATCTTCTTACCCGCTTATTCCCTAATTCTCCTGGAGCCAATCCCAGCGCATATAGGTCAAGAGGCAAGGGTACACCGTGGACAGGTCACCAGTCCATCTCAGGGTCAAACATAAAAGAGCAAATACACACACACACTACAGGAAATTTAGAAAATCACCAATGAACCTGATGTACAGTGGTGTGAAAAAGTGTTGGCCTGCTTCTTGATTTCCAATCTTTTTGCATGTTTTTCACACTTTAATGTTTCACATCATCAAATAATCTTTAATATTAGTCACAGATAACATGAGTAATCAGGAAGGGAGCCAACACTTTCACACCACTGTACATGCTTTTGGACTGTGGGAGGAAACCGGAGTACCCCGAAGGAAACCCATGCAAGTGCAAGGAGAACATGCAAACTCCACACAAAGATCCCTGACCCAGAAATCAAACCCGGGGCTGTCTAGTTGTGAGGCAACCGTGTTAACCACTATGTTACTGCGCCGCCCAGACATGATTTAATTAGAATGAATTCTAAAAAAAACAGATGTAACAGTATGTCCAGGACATAAATGAATGATTTTCTCTTCCAGCATTAAAGTGAGATCTTTCTTGTAGCACTGTAGACTGAATTAGTGTTTAGATCTGAAGAATAAGACATCTATTGTAAAATAGTGATTGTGTATGAGTGGTGGTGTTATAAAACTGGAGAGTTTAACTATTAGCTGCTTTCCCTGTGGACAGTAATCATTTTAACAAGCTAGATCAACAGCTATTATGAAGGTGAAGTAGTGGTGCACCACCCATGACTTGGGACTTAAGAAAAAAATTAGCGAGCCATGAAAGAAGCAGTAATTAAAATAAATGAATACAAATTTTCTAACATAAAATAAACCTGGAGACTAGTGGACATAGCACATCCGTCCAGCTGATGTTTATTTAGATTTAAAATCTTTATTTTATTTTTAAAATTTCCTCATTAGTTCTAAACGCCTTATCTTTCTCTATGGCAATCTCAAATCTTTCCACTACAGTGAATTGTCAACAGACAAAAAAATAAATAATAATCCCACAATACATTGTAAAAGCAGAGAGCAACAATTATTACAATGTTCCTTTGCTGGAAATGTCTATTACCAGCTCCCGATCTAATAAATAAGATACACTGATTCATGATCTGAAGAGCTGAGTGACATGATTCCACAGCTAAAGTCAACATTAGATGTTTTGGAGATTAAGGGCTAATAAAATATTCACTTGTAGTAATAGAGTTTTTTTAGGACATATATTTAAATACATTAAATTAAAAATGCTTGACTCACAAATTTGAGAAGAATGGTGTTTTCTCTTAGTGCTCCAATACATCCAGCAAAACCCAGGATAAACATCACACCACCCACCACCAGAAACAGCCAGACGGGGTCAAACCCACCCAGATCGGTGATGGAGGAGATGTTGGCGAGCACACCCTGATAGAAAGAGCTACTGTTATTCAGATGTAGCATTAAGTTCTGGACAGCAGTTTCACACCTGCTACACTGACTTAGCAAAAGTATAAAACAGGAACACAATATATTTTAATGGTGTTGTGCATCATCTCTTAATTAAACTGTTGTGCACTTTTCCCGATTGGTTAATCAAGTGGAGCCTCACAAATAATCAGTTGAATTCTAAACATTTACTTTAATAATGTGCTTTTCATGAAATCATTGATTTGAGTCTAAAATAAAAACCAAGAAAACAAACAAACTTGCATATTTATTTCTGTGTTTGGGGAGTAAGAGTGTACAGCTTGTGCTGTCGGTGTCTAGGGCATTAAAATATTTGGCTGGACAGCTTTATTGTTCAGCAGTACACTGTTTTCTTTTACATTTAACATCCACCAATGGAATATAGACTGCCAAAATCAACATACACAGCTCCCTATTCTGAATATATTTTTTAAAGTCCACAAAGACGGGAACTTAAGTGGTAATATTCGAAAACTATAATGTAGCATTTGCAGTTAAGTAGTAAGAGACAAATGTGTGAGCAGCCGAAATAGAATAAGAGTTTCCAGGAGAAGTAACAGATGGTCTACAAACTACAGAACATGTAGTTATGTAATAAAACAACATTGTTTATATATTCTTTGTGCCTAAAAATGTTTAGCAGAAAATTGGCATTACTTCAATCTTGAGTGGTTTAAAAAAAGTACGAATTCCTACTTAGAGCTCACCATGCTGACCAGACCAAGTGAAAGATGCCTTATCTGTATTTAGTGCTAGCTATACTTATCTTTACAGATTTATCCTACATACACAACATTGCGTGATTTTGTGTCACTAATCCAGAAGGTGGCCATATGGGTGGCACAGAAACAAACAAATAGCATTGAACTCGCAGGTTTGGCTGATTATTGCCGTTGAAATGGCCTGATATTGTTGTGTTTTGGGCTGTGCTAATCGGTCAGATTGGGAAAAACATTGAAAAGTACTATAGACCGCAAAATGCTCTATAGTACAAAATGTGTCTGAAGAAAGATTTTTTAATGATATGTGGTACAATAAAAACTAATAACTTTAAGAACAAATGCCAGTATTGTAAATTTTCTTTGGAAATTCTTCTTCATTTTGGACCATCATAATTGCGTTCTTTCACATGAAGTGGTATAAGGTTTGGACTGAGTACAGAAATGCTACAGTTTTACTCTGCACACTAAAACTCAACAACTCCTCATTCCTTCATCACACTCATCCAAGATTAGACTGAGTCAAACAGTGCGAACTGACCTTACTAAAGATTTACTGATTAAATACACGGTAGTGGAAAGACACTTTTAAATAAGAGGTGTTTGCTGGGAATAATTAGGATTTAAATTACAATGAGCTAAAAATTGTGTTAGTTATAAATATGAAATAAATATCACAACAATTACACCGTTAACTTTAACTACACCACTTCTTTCACCTTCAGTAATAAAGAGTTCCCTGCTGAACAACTGTACACACGGTACCATTTCCCATTGTACACATTACACACACACATACAAATTTCATAATTCAGGGTAAAAAGTGGTACTCAGTCAGCATTTATATTTCTGGTGTAAACTGTTGCCACACCAGGGTTAATAAAGGGGATATGCACTGTGGAAAGCCATTAAGAAGCAGCAAGAAGTATCAGACACATTGGGAATTTGGAGTGTTACACAGTACATAAATGTATACTACAATTTCTCTATTCTATGACTTCTATTACTAAGAAACAGTTCCTTAATTCCTAATGTAACCAAGTCAAAATTTAACACATTCCATAATATTTCATACAACATTTTTCTCACCTTCTCACTCCATGCCCACAGTCCAATCCCCAAGAAAGCCATTCCCAGCAACTAAACAGAAAAAATAAAAGTAATCTGCAGTAATCCAATACTTCATAATAATATACAACATGGGTTAAGAATTTGACCTAATAAATTTAATTTGACATCATTTCTCGAAGAAAAATAGAACAGTCAAGAAGCAGCCCATACTTCACCAGAAAAATGTAAGGAATTCCACAGAAATAGGAAATGAGATCCAGGGCAGGAAATGTGAAAATGTACTACATTTATAATCAAGTTCATTGTGGTAACAATCAAGCTTCGTATTGAAATGTCTTAACATAAGACATATGAACATATTTTAGGACACAATTTCAACAAATCATAGAATTCAAACTCGTAGATACACTTTGAGCTAATAAAAAAGGATTATTTTTTGTTGTTTGAGTACAACATAAGATTTTCTTTAAAGAAAATAGAAAAAGAACATTCAGGTATCACTTTAACTTTGTTTTAAAATTTATTATGTTTTCATCTAAAAAAAATACAAACATCTCTAAAACATGTAAAGTTCAATTTCATTTAAACACACACATATACATAACACAACGTTAGCTCCAGTGTCACCTACATGAGGATAGGTTACATTCTAAGTCTGGCTCGTGTCAACCTTTCAGGTTCTTCTTTTAGAAATTTTGTTGCCACTTATATATACATATATAGCCAACACAGATACCAATAAACTATAATATATGAGCATTTAGGTGGGATCCTGGACAACCTGGCAACACATCTGATTTACTAGTTTATTCATTTACTGATTTCCCTCCCATATCACCCAACTATTTATCAATCTGAAAATACCGTATACCCCTAATATGTGCTGATGTGCTAATATGTGCATAAATTACATTTATTCATATTACTGTAATCATTTTTTTCATTTGCAATTTTTAATGTGTAAGTTTAGTTATTTGCTTAATCAAAACTTACTTAAGTATGTCTTGATTAAAGTATTTTAAAATTATACTGGTTACAGAGAAACAAAATACAATAATGCAGGGTGTAAAAAAAAATCAAATCACGAAATTACTGCACTGGTCGATGCGAGGGAGACTGACAAGACAGAGGGTAAAAGTGACACCAAAGGTAGTCAAAAAACTGGAATACTACTGAAATGAAACTCTGGGCAGATTTTCAAGAGCACTTTGACTTTAAGTGTCAGAAATGCATTAAAAGAAATAAAGCTTAATCATATAGTGTAAATCAAACCTGCACAAACATGTTGAGGCAAGTTAAAAATACATATACATCTTCAGTTTATGTAATTTGTTAAAAATCAACAGATTAGGATGTTTACTCAATTGAAACCCCCACCCCATCTCTGCTGTTAAACAAGTTAATCAAGTAATTTTTGTATACACTGTAAAGCCGAATGTTGTAATCAATTAATTGAAGAGTTGTATTAACTTAAATAATTACAATTAGTTTATATTAATTAACTTTTATGAGTAGTTTTCCTATTTATGAGTTTGTAAAAATGAAACCTTTCAACTAAGTGGAAAAATTTAGCTCTTTTAATTTACACAAATTGTCTGTTTATAGTTTTATAAATTCAATTTTCAGCCTTGTGATTTTACGCATGATGTCATCTAGGTTCACGTAAACTTTTTCCCGCGCTCATGCCTTGTCCGTTCTTTCCAAGATGGCGGATCGGCCTCGCTTCACTACTTACATCTCCTTCACTACACATCTACTTACTGTTAGAATCCTGAGATAACCTTCAGTGAGATTCTCTGAATAAAAATCAAATGTAGGATTATTTTATATTTGATTTTAAAGTGACGGTGCCGCGACACATTATTGGCTAATTTAGCGCAACTATTTTATGTTATACTGGATGCTAATACTCTTTGTGTCGAGTCAAAAAAGGTCATGTCAGTGTATATATATATTTTATATACTGCATGGAAATAAACTTGTTATATATACTGCATACTAATACTATTGTCAGTCACATGGTTTTGTGTTTTCTGTCTATTCTAGGTTTCAAGTGAGATAAAAGACTGGAAGAGCAAATTGTGTATAAACATCTATCGCTCCTTTATTTGTTCATTTATTATATCAAATAAAACACTGTATAAAGACAGTATTACTGGTTGGACACTTTAGTTTAAAAATAAATAAAAAATTAAATGTCAGAAATAGTATTGTGTGTTTGCTTGAAATTACAGATGCATTTTCATACATTTATAGTGTTTGCAGATGTAGAATTTGGTTAATTTAATTTATAAACCTTAAAATGGAAAAGTTAATTAAAAAAATATATTAAAGTGTATAAACTGGGTGACTGAGAATTTGCAGTTGGGAGAAATTAAACAAATAAAGTTAAGTGCTATCAGAATGTATAAGCAGGGTAATTTGGGTATTTTAAGTAAGAAGAAAGTATCAGGTTCGATTCCCAGGCAGGGGCCTTTCTGTTAGACTTAACTATTTCTTTAATTTATGACTCTAAATAGCAATATTTTAATTATCCAGTGTGTAGAAATAACTGAATAATTTAAGTCCGTTAATAAAAAATGTCTGTAGGTACAATGAATACAACAAATGTCCGTTTAATTTCCATCGATCGCCTCATCAACTACGACAGAAGGGGGCAGCGTTTGCCTTCAGTTCAATAACGCAACGTCGACGCTGTTTTGTCCTTTGCAGCTTTCCGTAGAATGAAGGCTGCTAATCAATCTGTATTTATTACCGGATTACTTTAGATGGTGGCAGTATGGCTGCAGATTATAGAATTAGGAAGAGTGTATGCCCCGAGGTTAGTGAGATTATTCTGGGCGAACCTTATTGTGTGTCCGTGCTGAAACATGGTTACTGTCTGAGTCAGCCTGATGGATCTTTCCGGGCAGACGGCAGCATTACTTTACTCACCGGACCAAATAACATACTGGTGGATACGGGAGGACCATGGGACCGAGACTTTCTCATTGCAAAACTGAAACAAAAAAGGATGTCGCCTGCTGACGTCAGTTTGGTGGTCGGTACACATGGACACTCCGACCACGTGGGCAATTTGAACCTGTTTCCCAGCGCAACAGTAATCGTGGGATGTGACGTAAGCCAGGGGGATCGATACTTGCCCAATAGTCTTGCGGAGGGGTCACCCTACGTCATCGACTCATATGTAAGACACACCTATACACAGCATTCTTCTTCTTCTTCTTCTTCTTCTTCTTCTTCTTCTTCTTCTTCTTCTTCTTCTTCTTCTTCTTCTTTCGGCTGTCTCCGTTAGGGGTCGCTCTACTCCATACTACCCTGTCTTCTACATAAGCCTGCCCGACACCTCCATCCTCAGCATTCTTCTACCAATGTGACATCTATGAACAACAGTAACGTGTTATTATTAATGATAATATAGTATTAAGATAATGGTTTTATTTTATTAACCTTTAACACATTCCAAGACAGTAAAAGACATGTACTGTCTGTTATACTGTATAAAAAGTGCAGAGGACATCTAGGAACATTATTATACCAAACTTAAATTTTACAAGGAAATGAATCAAATGAAAGGAGGCAAATTCTTTAACATCATACGCTAAAAAAATATTTTGCTTAAAAATAAGCGTATGTGGCGTAGTGGATGCCTCACAACAAGAAGGTTCCGGGTTCAAATCCCGGGCCGGGAGCTTTCTGTGCGGAGTTTGCATGTTCCCCCAGCGCTTGCATGGGTTTCCTCCGGGTACTTCGGTTTCCAGTCTGTCTGTGTATGTATTTACATATATACCTCTGTTTGTCCTATAAAGAGAGACAATCACTAAATATATTACAGACATTTTAATATAAAGATGTGTCTTTATATAAAATCTATGCAAAATTGACAAAAACAGATTCAGGTTAAAGAGGCCGTTCTGACTCAACACTTTGTTCTGGCATCAAGATGGCGGAATGAACTTCCTGTGACAGGGTGACTGGCTGTCTTCAAGAGACACCTGTAACTGTAACTGTAGGTATAAATTCAGTCATGAGATGTGTAAAATGGAAACTGTGTGTCAGTTACTTCCTACTGCACAAAGCTTACTGATGAGGTAACGTTTCAGTATTTGGCAGCAGTTTTCACATCAAAATTGGTCTAAATTTTTTACATTCAAAGTACAAGTTTTTTATTTGAACAGCACATGTTTTAAACATAACCTGTTTAATGTTATGTCAAACTAAGATCAAAATCTTTATTATCCTACAGGTGTCAATCATACCTACACCAGGCCATACAGGACGTGATGTCAGTGTTCTTGTTAATGGAACAGTTGTGGGTAAAGTTCTTGTGGCTGGGGACCTGTTTGAGTGCTGCGCTGATGAAGACTCATGGAAGCAGCTTAGTGAGAACCCAGTGGTGCAGGATGTAAGCCGGCAGACTGCTTTGAGGACAGCTGATGTCATCGTTCCAGGGCATGGCGCACCATTCAGGGTGTTCCGAGACTCTGGAGACTGAATTTTGTGTAGGATTTGTTGCTAATAGGTTATACATCATAAAAACAAAATTTGCAGCTCTGACTTTTGAAATTTGACTGGAATTTAAAGTACATTTCTAATAGCTCCTAATATTGTCTATAATCCATTGTTAAATGTTTATTATTTTTCTCTTTACATTTGTCAATTAAATTTGTAAATTTATTGCACAAAGTGCCTTGAAATATGGGGAAATGTTTTTCTACAAGTTCTTTTAGAAAAAGAATGATTATCAAAGTTTATTTAATAATTGGTTTATATTGTATATTGTTTTGGGCACTGTAGTGTTCAGTATGGTTACCTTACACCTCACGGGTTCGATTCCCAGAATCTTTCTGTGCGGAGTTTGCAAGTTCTCCCCATGTTTGTGTGGGTTTCCTCCGGGTACTTTGGCTTCCTCCCACAGTCCAAAAGAATGTACACTAGGTTGATTGGTGATTCTAAATTGCCCATAGGAGTGAATGTGTGTGTGGTTGATGGTCTATGTGTGCCCTAAGATGGACTGGCCATCTGTCCAGAGTGTACCCCTGTCTATTGCCCTATGTGTGCTGGGATAGGGTCTGGCAAACCCCCGTAACCCTGAAGTAGTGAATAAGCGAGTGAGACGAGGAAGGAATGAATGAATTAATTAATGAATAGCCTTGAAAATCCCTTCAAAAAGAAGAAGGTATAAAAATATTTTTCTTGACTTAACTGGGACTCCTTTTGCAAGGTTGCAGTGCACATTTAACAGCACATGACACGTGAAAAATAAAAGACGTGTGGTAGCAAAAGAGATAGCAGGATGCTTTCTAACACAAGTTAATTTTTCTCGACTTTAAAGACTTTTAGGACACTATTTACTGTGTCCTCTGTAGGGTACATAACATTTTATTAATGTTAACAGTTCTTCAGTTTCATCAGGTCCTCGGCTTTTATCTGGCCACCTGGTAGCAACCGAATTCAGAAGCAACTATGAAGTATAGAAAAAAAACTTACTTCCTGAACAGTTGCATTTAACAAGATAACTACAGCTTCAATGAGAGCTTGTCGTCTTCACAGTTCACCTCCACAGCAGTAACTAAACTTCTATCTAAATATTTCACAGGTATGTGCTGATGTGCTTGTGGTTATGACATCCAACTGAATTGCAATATATATTTTGACAGTTCTTTTCTTTTTATTTATTATGAAAGTTATATAAAAGAAAATTAAAGTGATGCATTAAAGATCTTAAAAAGAGATTAACATAGATGGAGAAAATAATTTCATACTGTAATGCTGTGTATGAAACGTTTGATAATACTATTAGACTGAAGTTAGAGCTTATTTATTATTACTTGTTAGTAGAATCGATAACTAATGTATCTGACTTCATTGGAAAAACATGAACTGTGCCATTTGGAAACCACATGTAAACACATGGGGGTCGAGACCATTTTAAAACTTATTGTACTATTTATTTAAAGATGTTTTAAACCATGTTTTAAACCAGACCTACAAAGTCAAATTTATCTTTTATTCTTTTATATCAATACCAAAATCAGGTTTAACATATAAACATCTTTGTAAACAGTAATACACAGATGCTTAAATACATAAAGGTACATACAATAAATTAATACAAATAGTAAAAATTAAAAAAAGGAAT
>JAOTRA010000034.1:5905515-5926259 GCA_026260255.1 Pseudolaguvia tuberculata
TTACTGCTTTTCCACCTGGTCTCCTGAACACACAACACATCCACCTTTCTACGCTCCATCATGTCAGCTAACTCTCTTAGTACCAACATTTAAAGAACCCACCCGAACCTCCACTCTCCTACACTTCTCCTTTGCCTGCCGTATTAAGGAAAGGAAATATTTCTCATAAACAAGAGAAAACGATTGTAGTGTCCAGTATATTGCCTCTGGAAGCCATTGTTTTCTAACTATTTATTCAAATGTATTTACACCCCCCTCCCCATTTTCCCCCTTTCTACGTTGCTTAGTTGTGTAAATTCTTGCTAAAAATTAGAAGGTTAACATTTCTTTAAAAAACAAAAACAGGAAAATATACTTAACTTATATTATTATATACTTCACAAATATTTTTGATTCTACTTACAGGTCTTCTTGGTCATGTGACAATTTAATAACGATGTTTTGACATGGCTGTTAATCATCTGATTCAGAGCAAAACAACATAACATGTATAAGCATTTCATGGACCTAAAACATATATGAAGAACTTTAAATTTATACACCAAGAATGATTCTTCAAAAAAGGATCCATATGTGGCCATTTTGGTTTCTTATTTTTTTGGGAATTTTACATCTTTGCCTGAGCTCTCTAGTAAAGCTCAATCATGGCCTGCGGGTTAAGAGAGGCCAGTCAGCCTTTTTGCAAGAAGGAGACCTGCAATTCCACATACCCAGAGAAAAGGATGCCTGCAAGCTGGAAGTGATTCTGAATGAACCTATAACCCAACGTGTTGGCACGTTGTCCCCTCAGGTATTATTCCATTTTTTTATATCTTAAAATTTAATGATTTATGCCGTAAATCCTGATAAGGATTAGTTTTGCCTTAACTGAGACGAACATGGCATTTCCCCCTCAGCCTCAAGTGGCGGATTTAAACTCTCTATTTTTCTCTAACATCTGGAAGTTTGAGACCCTCAGGTTTTCAACAAAAACAAATTACACCTTACAGTACTGTACAGTCACTTTTTATTTAGCAGAGACTAAGCAGAAACAAATGAGTAGTAGTAGTAGTAGTAGTAGTTCTATACCATCTATTACATATTACTTACAATAAATAGAACTTCTACCTGATAGATCACATTAGTTCTGATAAAACTGCTAGCTGAGTTGACACTACATTTATTCAATCATCTTGTAACTCGCTTAGTCCCTAATTCTGGGTCTTGGATGTCTGCTGAAGCCTATCCCAGCGCACATAGGGTGAAAGGCAGAGTTACACCCTGAACAGGTACCAGAGAGGAACCAGGAGAAAACCCACACATGCACAAGGACAACATGCAAACTTGACACATGAAAGATGCCTTGGCCGCGAATTGAACCTGGAGCCTACTTGCAATAAGGCGACCATACTAACCACTATACCACCATGCTGCACTTTTCTGGATGCTCAGAAAACGTTACCAAATCATCAAGACGTAAATGTTAGATAATGATTGTTAATGGGTAAAAACAATACTCTTTTCTTCCAATACTCTTTTTCTTCCATTGAGAACTTTACTGTGATGAGAAACAAATAACAACTCATAAATAATTATACTGCTTCAATGCTCAATTCAATAGATAAACAAGTACATACTAACCAGAAGTTATGTATTATGTAATGAAGGCATTAATATAGAATTATTAATTGATTTATGGTCAGTCACTTGATAAATATCAGTGAGTTACTGACCACTATTGTTTTACGGGTAGAACAGACAACCTCACAAATATAACAAATGCTTTAAATTATACGAAAAAAAACCACCCGTGCCAGATTTAGTGCAGTTGAAATAAGGTCACTGTTGGCCTAATACACATTTCACATGTTCTGTTAAGACCTTACTTCAGTGAACTGAATGAGAATGTGCTGACAGATCCACAATCTCTTGTAAAATGACACTGTACCCTGAGTTTGATGTATTGTCCTATTGCAGATTTAAAATGTCCTTTTTTCATGCTTTGTTAGGTGTAAATAAAGCATACTTTGTATATTAATGTGTTTTTAAAAACTGCTTTAGATTTACATTTTACTGACAAAATTAAAGGGAAACAAGGATATTGAGATTTAATAATAATAAAAAATAAGGATATTTCAATGGGCAAGGCAAGGGGTCTTTCTGTGCAGAGTTTGCACGTTTTCCCTGCACATGCCTGTTTAGTCTGCTTTAATCCCACAGTCTGTAAACAAATATATTTTATTATTTATTTATTAGGTTTATTAGGTTGATGGGTGATTCTAAATTTCAAGGAGTGAGGAGGTTTTAGTAGCTTAGTATAAGTGACTTTTATGTAAATTTCTTAACTTCTTTACTACCATCAGGTTTTTGACTGCCATTATTTGACTGATGAGGTGAAGTACACTCATAACGGCTGTCCCATTTTAAAAGAAGATATCGTTAAACTTCGATTGTATAGGTATGTGCTTGGTTTTTAAAAACAAAGAAACTAAACATGTAGAGGAGAATGCTAAATATTTTGCCTTTTAGATTCACAGATACGGAGACATACAGCGAACTTCTCTCACTCCAGATAGAAATCCTGGAACCTAACTGTAATATTATAAAGTTGGGACCACAGACATTGCAAGTTCCAGAGTTTTATGGTCTTTCTAATATCATTGATGGTAATGTGGTTTCCTTCCATTATGATCATCGACCCAATATCGAGTGTACTCTAAGGGTGATGACACCAGATTCTGGTCTACCTGGACATGGCCAGTTGGTCATTGGTAACCCTGACAAGCTAGAAGGCCCAAGAGGAGATGAACCAGACAGCTTTGTCCCGATTCGACAACAATTAGGTATACAATGTTTAAATGTAAGCTATGCAACACTATATATTAGAAATGTGCTTGTGTGCAGTTCACATTTTTATGTCCACATTTGATTGATAGGGAATAATCTCATTTAATTTTCTTAATATTTTCCCTTTCTTTAGAAAATAAAGCCAGAGCCAAATGCAAAAGTGAAGACTGTTTGAAAGGACTAAAATTGGTGACGATTACAAAGGTATCTTGTGAAGAATTTTTAATGATGGGTATTCGATATCAACATATTGACCCTCCATCACCGGATATTGATTACATTGCTATTAAACTGGACCTCACAGACATCAGGAGTGGGAGCATTATCCAGGTGTATACTCTATGAGTGACTTACAGTGTATGCTACCTAGTTACATGTTTTACTTATTAGCTTATCACTTATGATGTGTTTTTATCATCCAGTCAGAACAGGCCTGGATACCTGTTACTATTAAAGGTGCTGTTTCCAATCAGCCCCCAAAGCCTGCTTTTATGTCCATGTTTATCTTGGAAGTAGATCAGTTCATTCTGACACCACTGTCCACAGCCATTTTGGATGCAGAAGATGCTGAGACTCCAAAGAACAGACTGGTGTTCAATATCACCAAACCTCCCAGTCAGGGCTTTATCACACATTTGTTTGATCACACCAAGCCCATATCATCCTTTTCCTGGACGGATCTCAATGAATTGCTTATCAGCTACCAGCCTCCAAATTCCAGCCATACATTACGCAGGAACTATGAGGTATAGAAACCAAACACCGATACCCTATTTCATTAAAAAACCCCACATATGCTTATATTTGCTATAAAACTGGAGCGGGACATTATTTTTCTTCTAATGTTAACTGGTAATGTCAATGTCAATGTTTAACTGACATGTTTGCCTTCACTTAACTAGGTAGAGTTTGAAGTTCATGATTTCTACTTTGAGAAAAGTTTGCCGATTATGGTACATGTGTCAATTAGGACTGCAGACACAAATGCACCCCGAGTGTCATGGAACATGGGTAAGGACAAATAGTAAACATTTATTAACTTATTCATAAACATCATTCAAAACAGCTTTCTAAAAGAATGAAAGTCAGGAGGGGTACACCCTGGGCAGGTTACCAGTCTATCACATGGCCACTTACACTCATTCCTATGAGAAATTAAGAATTACCAATCAACATAACATACATGTTTTGCACTGTGGGAGAAAACTGAAGTACCCAGAGTAAACCCACATAAACATGCAAACTCCACTCAGAAAGACCCCTAAGGGCCAGAACATTCTTTTGTATTTTTATCTTTGAGTATATTAATGCTGAAACTTCTCAAGGTCTCAGTCTCCTGGAAGGTCAGTCTCGCCCCATCACATGGGATCAGCTACAAATTGTGGACAATGATGATCTAAATGCTGTAAGGATTATCACTGTAGATGGATTACAGCATGGGAGACTAACAGTTAGAGGTATGTGATTATCACATTACAGTTTTTTTTAATACAATTAACTATTAACAATTATCTAGTCAAGATCATTCTTTCATTACAATGCAGCATTGTGTCATGTATATTTGTGCATTATAGGTGGAAAAGGATTTATGTTTACTGTAAGTGACATCAAGGCTGGAGTTGTACGCTATTACCATGATGACAGTGATACCACCAAAGACTATGTGGTCTTTCGAATCACTGATGGACGCCACCAGACAAGACATAAGTTTCCCATCAACATCTTACCTAAGGATGACAGACCACCATTCCTTATTACCAATATGGTCCTTGAACTCTCTGAGGGACAAACAGCACTTCTTAGAGGTTCCATATTACAAGCATCAGATATGGACTCAATCGATGACTATATTATGTTTAACATCACTAAACCTCCTCAAGCAGGAGAGATCATGAAGTTACCAGGGCCAGGAATAACAGGTATAATATTTTTTTCCTCCTTAAATTGACATCTATATAAACATTCTAACATATTAGAGGCTTCACATGTTTTTGTAGGTTATCCTGTAATGCGCTTTCTCCAAAAGGATCTCTTTCATTCCATCATCTACTACAGACACTATGGAACTGAAATATTTGATGACTCTTTTGAAGTGGTGTTATCTGACTTTAATGATCCACCCAATCTCTCAGAGCCACAGGTATCATTTTTCTAAAACAAAGCCCTTAACCTGACATTTCACATTTCATTGGATTTCATTCAGTGTTTGTTTATGAATTAATTCCCATCTGTTTTTTGGCAGGTCATTGTAATTCAAATTCAACCCGTCCCTGATCAGCCCCCTAAAGAGGTCCCAGGAGTAACTCGGCATCTCATAGTCAAAGAGACAGATGTGGTGTATTTAACCAAGCAGCATTTGCACTTTGTTGATGTGGAGTCTCCAGACTGTGAGCTTACTTACACTGTTACCACCATACCTTTCTACACTACCACTTATGGGTAGGTGGTCATTTAAAGATCAATATTATTCTGGAAACTTTAACATGTTAATATGTGGATGATAGAAATGTACCAAAAAGATCTGTTTATAAAAATCAATACCTACACCTATAAAATCCTTATGAAATTTGCCCCCAGATAAAAACCAAACTGGACAGAGCGGTGGCATAGTTGTTAGCACAGTCGCCTCATAACACAAAATTCCTGGGTTCGATTCCAGAGCCGGGGATTTTTCTGTGGAGTTTGCATGCAACCGTGCTAACCACCAAGTCACTGTGCTGCCGGGATCAATATATTTTGTTATTAGCAATGATTTAAACAACATTAATTCCATGTTTATTAAAAGTATAAATAATTGAAATAATTTTAAAAATGTGTTTACTCATTTATATTTGTCAGGGGTCATGATGCAGGACGATTGTTTTTAGTTGACAGCATCCCAAAATTGGCTAAGGATCCCAATGCCCCTGCACTCCGACTATTCACACAGGTAAAAAAATAATAGGTTTGTTATTTTTCTCACAGTTTGGCTTTCAGGTTAATAGATTTTTTTTTTCCCATTAGCATGCCATCAACTACATGAAAGTGGCTTATATGCCTCCATTCCAAGACACTGGACTTAATCCTCTGCATATTCAGTTTGTGCTATCAGTGACAAGCGAGCAAGGTCGTACTACCACTGGAATCTGTTTCAATATTACAGTGCTGCCTGTTGACAACCAATCCCCAGAGGTGCCCCAATACTTTTTGTTGAATTGCAAAAGTTTTGTTGAATTTTAAGTTAGCTGTAATTACACCCTCCTCCTCTACAGTTATAAAAAGCTTAAACAGATATGATCATTTATTTGTGTGATTGTAATTGATATGCTTTTTAGGTGCACACTAATGAGCTAACTGTGGATGAGGGGGGCGAATGCTGGGTCAGTACTGATTACTTGCACCTGACCGATGTGGATTCTTTGGAACACTCGCTTTGTGTGGTGCTAAAGAGAAAGCCTCAGCATGGAGAGGTGCATCTGGATGGAGCAGTCTTAAGCCAAGGCCAGACCTTCACTGTTAGAGACCTGAAAAGCTTAAAAGTTAGGTCAGACGTGACAGAATTTTAGTCAACATCAGTTTTTTCAAGTATAGTTTTCAATTTGTGCATTGATAGTCATTAAGGCTGCACAATGTATCAAAGTATCTGTGTAATACTTTGTAAAAGGTCCCGGGTCTGATTCCCAGACAAGGGGTCTGTGCTGTGCCTTGCAAAAGCATATTTTACTAAACTTTAAAACAAATATCCTGTTTTTTTTAGCATTCTACTACATATCCCATTAATCTTATAGACCCAATATTCCTGATTTTTTCCCCAATGCAGATACCACCATGATAGTTCAGAGACAGAAGATGATAACATTGAATGTACAGCCACCGATGGGGTGAATTCAGTTGACTTTGTTTTACATATTAAGGTATATAAGCATATCATTTGCATGTTGAATTTATTAAATGAAGTACTATAAACAATTACTAAATTATATTTAACAATGAGAATTTTCTGTTTATTAACAGGTAACACTAATCAATGATGAAATGCCAGCACTGGTACCAGGCTTAAAGACTGTTTTAGAGTGTGCAGAGGGACAAGAAGTAGTGATTACCATCCAGTACATTTGTGCAACAGATGTTGATAGTGATGACAGCAAACTGATTTATCTAATTGCCCGTCAACCATATCATGGTGTAGTGCTGAGGAATGGTATAGTGGTGGACAGATTCTTCCAAGAAGACATTAAAGCCAGAATCATAAGCTACAAACACACCGGTAATAAACCACTCTTGTAACGTTTTTCTTTATTTTATCATGATGAATGTTTTTTTTGTATAATATTAAAAACCTATTTAAACTTTAAATATATATTGTATTTAAATACATCATGATATCTCATATTTGTTATTAATCTAAATTTTATCCCAAAGGCCTAGAGGTCGGATTGAACCTTCGTCTAGACAGCATCGGTTTTGTGATCTCTGATGAACAGACAGATGCAGTTTCTTCATGCTGTTTTGAGAAACATACTCAATTAAATAGGAATATAAAATATCCCCAAGATTCCCTGCTAATCTATGACCTCAACATTACTGTTTTTCCTGTGGACAACCAACCACCATGTATTGCTATTGGTATAACTTATTATTCAATTAAAATGTGTACTATAGCCAAACATAGTTTTTATTTTTAAATCATTAACCTTAATTATTGTGACTTTTTTTTTTATAGTAAAGACACATTTCTACACTGTATTGCTCAATGTTTGTGGTCAACTGAATATCAGATCCATATGTGGTTTCTCTCCAAACTGTTGCAAGTATGGAAGCCCACAGTTGTCTAGAATGTTTTGTATGTTGTAGCGTTACGTTATTTCTTCACTGGAACTCTGGAAGAGACTCTAACACTGTTCCAGCTTGACAATGACTCTGTGCACAAAACTCTTGACCTCTATTACCACATGCTGTGCCATTACTAGAGTGAGAAAACCCACTTTTTTTGGTAAAAAGTCCTGCCCTATTCACCACTGAACCCCTTTGGGATGAACTGGAATGGCAAATGCACCCCAGACCTCCTTACCTGACATTAGTATCTGATCTCACTAATACTGGTTGGAGCTGAATGAAGAGATATCTTACAGTCAAGCTTCACACATTAGAGTGGAAAGTCTTCCTAGAAGAATAGAGTTTCATCAAAATAATTCAAATTGCATACGTTTTTGATGCTCAGGAGACTTTTGTACGTTTTGGAATATGAAATATAATCCAATTAAAAAAAGATGAATCTATTGTCTTGACTTTTTCTTCAAGATCAGTCAATATTCAATGTATTTCTTTCTCCATAGGTGAAGTTCTGCAGGTGAATGAAGGAGGTTCTGCCACAATAACTGTAGCACATATAAGAGCTACTGATCAGGATACTCCTCTAGAGGAACTGCAGCTTGTATTGATGTCTTCACCACAGTTTGGTTACATTGAGAACATTCTACCTAGTCCAGGCTTTGAGAAGAGCAACATGGGCATCAGTATTGGTCAGAGCTCACACTATTATAGTTATTAATGACCTCTGAAGGAAAAAAACAACATCACTAATGGTTTTCATGTGCTTGGTGTCCCAGACTCTTTTTCTTATAGAGATGTAATGAATGCACACATAAACTATGTGCAGTCCAAACACCAAAGAATTGAACCCACCGCTGACCAATTTATGCTTTACATCTCTGATGGAAAACACCAATCCTCTCCAATTCCCCTCTACATTATCATCAAGCCAATAAATGATGAGAGCCCTGATTTCGTAGCCGGAAATATTACTGTGAGTCAATCTATAAATAACTCTAGTGGACATTATGCCCACCAATTAAATGTAATGTTACTATAAACTACTATGTCTGTGTTCCATTTTCTTACCCAGTATTTACTATGTTTATGCAGAACAACTAAAAAATGTTAGGTTCCTTTGACAGGTCCGAGAGGGGGACATGAAAGAGTTGGATTCCTCAATCATTAATGCTGTTGATTTAGATATCCCCAAAGATCGATTAACATTTCGCATAATCCAGCAACCCCATCATGGTGCAATTATGGATGGACATCAAGGCAATGATGTGGCTCATTATAGAAGATCCATTCAGAATCATAGAACAGAGGTTCAGGTCCAGGTCTTCACTATGGAGGCTCTCAGAAATGGTACGTATTTATACACTGATTAAATAGTCGTTCAGTCATTTAGTCAGAAACTGGTCAATATTTGATTTGACATGTACAGAGCATTAAACGAATTGACGGCCTTGTCCTCCAGGTATGACGCTGATGTATTTGCATGATGACTCAGAGACTGAGCAGGACAGCTTTATCATCCAGCTATCAGATGGAAAGCACGAGCTCCAAAGACACATACTAGTCAAAGTGATACCTGTTAATGATGAAAAACCGTGTATTATTAGGTATTTCACGTAAAATATACATTTTTGTAGTAACTTGTAAAGAACATACAAACAGTGCCACTCAATGCAAAATTTGATTAAAAATAAAAAAAAATCACCAGAGCAGATTATAGTATGTTTACCAAACGCTCTGGATGTTTGAGTGTCTATATCATAAAGTGAAAAAAAATATTAGTATTGTAGAACTGTATGCTAATATATTTGTGTAATCAAATTAAATGTATAACTGTGTGTTGCAGGAACACTGGGATGGAGGTGGAACCAGGAGAAGCCAGACTTATTTCCAGCGCTGTCCTAAGTGCTCATGACAATGACACTCTTCCTACTGACATCATTTATGTACTGGAGAGTGTCCCCATTCATGGCCTTCTTCAAATTAAGGTCAGTGAACAAGAAAGGCTTTTCATAACATTTTTTTCCTGAAAGTTTCAGACTGCATTGTGATATTCCCATGAGAAACTTTTACTATTCATTCATCTTCTTACTCGCTGGTGCCTATCCCAGTATACATAGGGCGAGAGGCAGGGGTACACCCTGAATGGGTCGCCAGTCCATCGCAGGGCAACATAGACATACAACCACTCATACACATTCATTCCTATGGGCAATTTAGAATCACCAATCTAATCCTGCCTTTCGCCCTTTCGGAGTGCTTGGATAGGCTCCAGTACCCCTGGGACTCTGAATTAGGGAATAAGCGATGAATGATGAACCTGCAAATCCAAATGTTTTCTTTGAGACGCCAATGATCAAGAGTCATCATACAGTACAACTGTCTAATTATGTGAATCTGTGGTATCTTTTCAGGCAGGCCTGGACTGGAAGACACTGTCAGCAGGAATGAATTATTCCCAGGAAGACGTGGATATGAACTTGCTGCGCTATGTACACACAGTTCAGTCTGGCACCCACGCACAGGAGTTTTTTGTCTTTCATCTACAGGATGGCAGGAACCGTTCCCCTGCTCAACACTTCCACATCTTACTGAGGCAACTAGAGAAAGGTTTCTGTCTCAAATCTTAAATAAGAAACTTTGTTATATCTAAATTGAAATTGGATAATATTTATGTCTAGATGATCAAACTATGGGGAATGTTTAATTTTTTCTTTTATCCAGGAGACATAGCTTTGTTTGTAAAGCCAGTAAGAGCTAGCCGTGGAGAGCAAGTAGTGATCACTACAGACGTCTTGCTGGCAGTGGACGGCACTGAAAAGCCAGAGGAGCTGCTCTATATGATTACTGTGCCTCCAGCACACGGTCATATAGAGTATGTCAAACACACCGGGATTCCTATACACTCCTTCAGCCAGCTGGATGTAGCGGCTAATCTGGTGTGCTATGTCCATGACAATGCAGCTGCCTCACCCAAAGTAACAGTACAGTACGAAGCCATGCCAGTTTTTCTCTATTATGTCACTGACTGTTGTGTTTAATTATCATAAAACAGGAAAATGATTAGCAATAAAACTTATTTTAACCCTCAGACAGCCATGCAGCAGCAATTTACTGTATGTTTGTCCAATAGACTGGGTACAACATATTTTCTGATAAAACATAAAATATTATCACTTGATTTAATCCATCCATGGACTTTCCACTGCTCATGTCCTCTTCAGGGATGCAGTTGGCTGCAGGAGCAATTGTCCATTATTTTAATTGGATGATAATAGCCTACGTTGGCCGTTGCTAAACAAGTAAATGCCCCCTATTGAATCAGTCTAAAAATATATTATATAGCTCTCACTGAAATAAATTTCCAAATATTTTGCTTTCATGGCTCTCTGAGTCAAAATAGTTCCCGACCCCTGCTCCAAGGGAAAACCCCAAAAAACGAATGAACTCCTTGGAGTAGGAAGGGTTAAAAGTCTTGCTCAAGGACCCTAACTAATGGTGGTGTTGCTTGCACCAGGGTCTTCCAACCAACAACTTAGTACCCTAACCATATGAGCCACCAATGCATCAATTCTGTATAGGTCTGTGTTTCTCAGTTGCTTTACAAGCTTTTAGAGAACACTTTTCCTTTTTTTATGCTGCATGCCAATCTTCTGTTGAGCCCTTTTATATTTTTTTAAGACAAACATTGTTTCTAGGTTTGTCATAAGTAATGGAAAATCCACACAAAATGGTACTCTGGAGATTTTGGTGGATCTGACCGACCGAGTTCTTCCTACACTAGTGCAACAAGCTGGTCTACAAGTTCCCCAGAGTTCCACCATTATCATCAGCACTGAAAATCTGTACCTAACTGACCCAGATACCCCACCACATTCCCTGGTCTACGTGCTGGTGCAACCCCCACAATATGGGCAGCTTTTTGTTAAAGGTGTCTCCTTAGCTCCTGGAAGTAATTTCACCCAGCAGAACCTACAGGACCTGGATGTTTCTTACAAACACTTCGGTGGACCATCTCAGATTGACCACTTTACGTTCACTGCCTCTGATAGCACAGCAAGAGGCTTCCTGTTGGAGGGTAAAGTGCAGAAGGAGCCAGTCTTTTTTTCCATACAGGTGTGTGGGGTTCATTGATAAGATGTGAAATGATGGAGAAAAAGAGGAAAAAATTCTATCAGGTTTATGTATTTGAATAATTGCTGCAGTTATTAAGGTGTCCATGTCATAATTAAGGAATTATGAAAAAAGTCAAAGGGAGAAACAGAAGTCCTGTGTCAAGTAGCCACTTTGACAAAGTTAAGATAATATAACTTACATATGCAACGTGCTTCGCTACACAGTGACCCTGGCTACAGGGAGAGTAAAACCTATGCACTGAACACTGCTGAGCGGCACCATATATACTTTCATAGTTATATAAAGTGAATTACAGGGAAGCGCGGGGGCGTAGTGGCTATCCATGGTCGCCTCACAACAAGAAGGTCCCGGGTTTGATTCCCGGGCTGGGGATCTTTCTATGTGGAGAATTCATATTTTCCCCACGCTTGCGTGGGTTTCCTCTCACAGTCCAAAAACATGCAGATTAGGCCGATTAGTGATTGTAAATGGTCCATAGGAGTGAATGTGTGTGTGAAGGGTTGTTTGTCTATGTGTTGCCCTGAGATGGACTGGCGACCCATCCAGGCTGTACTCCCGCCTCTTGCCCTATGTGCGCTGGGATAGGCGCCAGCAGGCCACTGTGTCCCCGACGTAGGGAATAAGTGGGTAAGAAGATGAATAAAGTGAATTACTACTTTATCAAGTATTTATGTATTATTACTATTATTACCTTGCGATGCAATCCTAATAAGCTAAAATGACTAAAATAACTTGTTTTGTAATAATCCCATGAATTTAGTTACATGTTAGAGGAACTTTATGATTAATTAACTTTGCTTCTTGTTGGATTAAAAATTTAAACAAAACAGTTTTATTGTTTAGCTTCTTGGTAATCATTTTGTTGATCAATCCACTATATATTTACATTTTTAATTATTTAAGTTTAGCTGAAAATATGTGGGGATCCTCTGTTTATATCTTTCAATTGAAAAAGTGTCCAAATTGCTACAGTACAGACTTTTCTCCTTGTCTTCCAGTTGTTTTTTGTCCTATTTTCTGAGCTTAAATGTAATCAGAATCAGATGATTGCAAACTATCTGCTGGCTTCAAACTCGAACTCGGGATCATATTATTTCAATTAGTGTTTCATTGAAGTACCATTGCTATATTGGTGTTTGTGTTTGTGTGTGTACAGATTGAAACATTAGATCGGTTAGCTCCTAGTGTGATGGTGCTCAAGACTTTATGGAAAGTGGAGCTTTTAAAAGATGGACGTTATGGAATTTTTATCTCATCTAGAGAATTAAAAGCCCACGATACGAATGTTGGAGATGAGAACCTAATTTTTCACATACTTAGAGCTCCTTTCTTTGGATATTTGGAAAATGCCACAAGTGGTAAGAAGACAATAAAATGGTCATAATACTATAAAATCATTTAATGACGTGTGACAATGTACAGCGAATATTATTAACCTATATTGCTATTTGTTGTGTGTCCAGGTGGGTTTGTGCGTCAGAGGTTCGCGCAACGAGATCTAAACAAGAAAAATATTCTGTACATCATTAACCCCTCACTGGAAGCTTTGAGTGACAGTCTGGAGTTTGCAGTTTCTGACCCATTGGGCAACACTGGACCATCTCACAGGTAAACACTGAATACTAAAAAGTTCATGAAAAAGTGGCTCAGTTGTTGTTGTGCCTTGTTGTTTGTTCGGGAGACCAGGAAGACTGGGTTCAAGCCCCACCGCCACCAAGGAAGACCTCGGCTCACTTCCGCCACTGTTGGGTCCTTGAGCAAGACCCTTGACCCTTCCTGCTCCAGGGGTGCTGTACAATAGCCGACCCTGCTCTCTGACCCCCAACTTATCAAAATAGGATATGCAAAGAAAAACATCTCTGTATAATCATGTACATGACGAAATAAAGTGGCTTCCTTTTTTTCATAAAGGCTAGCATTCAGAAAGAAAATTAGCCTTTTGAGTGCCCTCTGCTGTCTATGACGAGAACTACAGTTGAAACAATAACCTAACACTGCATGCAAAGTAAATAAAATGAATAACTTAACCAATTAGTGTGTATTCCTTAAACTGTTGCTTTGGAGGCACGTAGATGTCTAGAATGTACTTATATGCAGAAACTAGGAAACTGAGTAATAAACAGTTAAAAAAGATTCATGGTTATTGTTTGCAAAACATTTTTGGTTAAATGTGCAATAAGATGTTCTAAAAACAGATATGAATTAATTCATTCATCTATACATCTATACTTCTATAGAATTATTCCATAATTCGGCTTTACGAAGGTCTGCTGAAATGTATGTAGGTGAAAAGGGTAACACCCTGGACATGTTGGCAGTCTATCACAGGGCCACACACACACACTTCGATGGGCAATTTATATTTAGCCATATATGTTGATTTTGTAATTTTTTTTTGTTGAATCTGTAGATTAGAGTTCAGCTGGGCCAGTATCGAGCTGAGCAAAACAGAGATTCGTGTGTGTGAAGGCAAAAAAACGCTTTCTCTTACTATTGAGAGGAAAGGCAATATCCAGGATTCATCTTATATTACTCTCAAGGTGGAAAAAAATAATCACTTTTCATTATTAGTTGAAAAAAAGTACAATAATAGTGAAGTGATTTCCTCCCTTTATAACCTGTGGGTTATAAAGACTCCTGTTTGTTGTTAAAGTGTAAATCAGCCAATGAAAATTTGAGTTATATGACCATGTTCTTATTATTTCTCAGGTAAAGGAGCTAACAGCATCTATAGGGAAGGATTTTAATTCAGTTACTTCAATGCTGATTCAGTTTGATCCTGGTACTGTATATTGACTTATTTTCCTTCTTTCTGTCTTTGGTGTCTACCGTATCAGTGCATTGTTAAAAGTATACCAAAAGGATGATGGTGTAAAAGATTAAATTTAACAGGACTGTATGTAATGTGTTTGAGAAGGTGTGGCTAGCCGGGAGTGGAAGATGGAAGTGGTGGATGATTTTCTGGAGGAATTTGAGGAGATGTTTGAGGTGACACTGGATTCACCTGTAGGTGCAATACAAAGAGGAAACAATAAAACTGTCATCACAATAATGGACAACACAAATGGTCAGCTTACAAAGAAATATTAAATATAAGTAATATCTAAAAATCTATGACCTTAGAGTTATTTTGTTGCTTCAGTGGTGTAACCAACACTCTATAGCTAATTAGCTGGTCAAACTCAAACCTGTACATGAACAGATCAATACTAGTTTGGATCCTTGCTGCTTTCACAGGACAATGTGCTGAGACACAAACCCCCAGAGGGACAAATCTTCAAACAGGCTCCTACCCCAAACATGGTTCTATCCAGGTAGAGACTTTACCCATCACCCTGAAAAATGTGGAAGAGACCGCCAGAGGGGACAACTTGCCTCAAGTTGTTAGTCCCAACTCGAAAAAAAGACTAAGAGTCAATGGCAATGGAAAGACCGTGAGTTATTTTAATAGGAAAATGTGTAGGCTATGTATACTATTCTGCCAAAGGGTTATGATCACATGACAACGAGATATGTGGTTCCTCTTCAAACTGTTGCTACAATTATGTTTTTGAGTGTTGTAGCATTAGATTATTTCTTCACTGGAGCTAAAAGACTCCAACACTGTTCCAGCATGACAATGACCTTGAGCACAAAACCCCTAAGCTCATTATCACATGCTGGATTATTATTACAGTGGATAAAAACCATCTCTAATGTGCTGAATACCTGATCTTACAATCACTGCACACATTTGGAATGTTGACTGAACCCCAGACCTCCTTATCTGACATTAGTGTCTGATATCACTAATACTGTTGGAGTTGAATGAAGACATATCTCACATTCAGGCTTGGCATTGGAGTGGAAAGCCTCAATTGAAAAGTAGAAAAATAGCAAAATAGGATGCATTTGTAATGCTCAGGTGACCACAAACTATGGCAACATAGTGCATCTCCTACTCCAGTGTTCTTTGTGTAATAGCTTATTTTCAAATGCAGATTCGGCCCTCTTCAATCATTCGGAGTGGATCCGATGTTCTTTACACTGTAAGTCAATACACTAGAATTTTCTGTCTTTATATAGTTTTTGAAATACTTCTATATAAATGTATAGTGAAATGTATAGTAAAATGTTTTAAGTCATTTGAAAATGGGTTGGATAATGTTTAACTTGAAGTCAAAGTCAAAGAGATTTTATTGTCATCTTAACCATATATGACAGGTCAGTATACAGTAAAATGTTTTTCCAGAGCCTTGGTGCTACATACAGATAGTAAATATAGACAATAAGAACAGTGGAGACAACATGGGACAAGTGCAACTCAAAAGACAAAAGAAGAAAATAACACAAAGACAGACACCAACTAAAGAGCAGCAGTGAGCAGTAGTATATGCATTTTAGCTACAAAGAAAAAATATGTTTTCTTTAAGAGATTAAATCTACTTAAAGTGCTGTATTTTCTCTCGGCCTCATGGGATAGTAAAGTGCACCTCAAAATCCGGACTCAGTCATCTGAACTTTTTAAGTACTGTGTTTATTACTCAAATACTACATCCTGATCTGACACAGAATAATGTTATTATCGTCATTTATTTTACAGCTAAGTTTAAATTTGCAATAAAGTAACTAGGAAATGTATACCCAGTTTCTGCACGCTGATGAACTACTAATAAAATAGATATAATAGAAATATAGACAATAAATCTCTACCCTCCAAAGAATATGAAATTATGAGTATCCCTGACTGTTATAATCACACAGACCTTCACACTTACTTCACACTTGTCTGGGATACATAGAAGCTTTTATTAACTAAAAGGATGTCTGTCTGAAAACACATCGAGGTACAGCAAGCAATCATAGGTCGTTCTGTTCAGCAACAAGCAACTATAAATATTCAGCAGGCTTTTTTTAGTTTTGTTGGTCAATAATTATTATCAATCAAGTGTCCGTATGTAGCATGTCATCTCTTGTTAATGTTTCCTCATTAACATAATCTAACTTTATTGCAGTATCATGGAATAATGTCACTTACAGTGGAGGATGAAAGCACAGCCTCTAACTCTAGACAGGAGGCTCTTGTGCAGGTAACCAGTAGAGGGCAACAGCGTTCCCTTCCAGCCAAAAGTACAAGTCCCGTTATAGCTCTTGACTCAAATGAGCACAGAGGGTCATCAACACAGGTATGAATATACAGACAATACAAATTGTTAATAGAAAAAAATGTGCAAGTGGATCTTGATGGTTGAAGTACTGACCTGACTTGTTTACGTGCTCAGAATATTTTCTCGAAGTCTGACTCTAAAGCCTGCACTCCAGAGCTGACAGGCTTTCTTCATTTTAATACAAGCTTAGGCCAGCTCCTTCAGTGCAATGGGATGTCCTGGAAACCCTGGGCTGCTACAGATGAGGTAATCAGCCTACCTATTGGATGTAAAGTTAAATGCATTATTTTTTTTTATTTGATTTGGTCAAACCAGAGATTTTTTTTTAAATCTTTTTAGGCTGTGAAGGCACAGAAGTGTCCACAGGGTTGGACTTATTATAACCAGCACTGTTATCTGTTAAGCACAGAGAGAAAAGCTAAATGGAGTGATGCTGCCAGGCTATGTCGAGAGAGGTGAGATGAAATGCAGAGCACTAAAGAACAACGCTGTTACATTTCTCTTTAGATTCGTTAAGTTTAATTGTTATTTCTCTTAGCTACCAAGGCAACCTTGTCAGTGTGCTATCAAAAGCAGACATGGATTGGCTCTGGGACTTCAGTAACAGGAAGCCCTTCTGGATAGGTAATTTTCTAGGCATTTCTTTTAGCCCAAAAACAATTGCATGCAGATTTGGAGAAGGACTGTGTTATAGTGCATTGGAATTGACCCCTCTGGTAACTCTTTGAAGGTCTGAATGATCTGGCGAGTAAAGGCCGGTGGGAATGGATAAGTGGAGAGACGGTTAATTACACCAACTGGAGGCAGGGTTCAGTTCAAACCAGAATGAAGAGCAACAAAAAGTGTGTTTTGGTCTGGAGAACGAGAAAATGGAAAATCCGAGATTGCAAGAAAGGAAAAGGAAACGGATACCGCTTTGTGTGCTATGTGAAAATATGATTTATTATTCATTGACATCTTCTATCAAGTCAAACTCTTGACTTTATAGAACACCACCCAATATGTTACCATGATATTTGGACACACAGTATAGAATGATTTTTTTTTTACAACCATAATTAAAAAAATTCAGCAAAATGACACTGCAATACTGTACATATAAATTCAGATTCTGTAAGTATGCTGTAGTCTTTTGTGTAGGTATGTACAACTGTGGCCAAAGGATTGGAAAATAAGAAATATTTGAAGTCTGCTGCTTCAGTTTTTATGATGGAAATTTGCATCCCAGAATGATGATAAGTGAATAATATTTAGTTCAAGTGGTAATAACTACAAAATCCCTCTTAACACAAGTGCATAAAATTCCACTGCATTCTCTCTTTAATACAGGTGAGAGTGTATCACTCAGTCATGTTAATTAAGCTGCTATCAGATCATCAATAATTTCAGGAAAGGGGGAATTTCCCTTTCAGATTGTTTAGGGCATTCGGGAAACAGCTTATCCGGAGTGAAAAGGGTGAAGGCTTCCATCAGTCCTGTGTCATGCTAACAGTAAAACATTACGATACCATTCATGTTAGAGGCTTGCTCACATATTTTTCTGTGTATTTTCATACACAGCCATGAATAAAGAACATCCTTTGAGAGCAACCACAGTCCCATCCAAGAACAGGGCCCTTTTCAGCATGATGCGAAAAGCCAAAAGTTATAATTGGTCAATCTTAAACTAAGCATTGATTATAAAAAATATTAAATGTACAGCATGAAAAAGAGTCAACACTACAAATATTGCTTCTATTGTCTATCAAAACCTTAGAAAATGATTATAATTACTTTAGTTTAACATTAACAAAACTAGCAAACTTAACATTTGTGTCATAATCAAAATTCCTAGCTATGGCTGTACAGTGAAATTCTAACAATTTTATAGTCATATATTTTTTTATACATATATTATAACAAAGTATGTGACTACCTATTTTTAAACAGGTCTTTGTTTATGCTGATAAATAAATTGATTTGTCTAATTACTGCATATAAAAACTTTCTTTAAAATATGGCCAAAGATTCTGGACACCCACCCTTCACAACCATAGACAATGTGGACATGTTTAATTTTATTGCCTCCTTCTGCAATTCCGCCAGATATCAAAGCTGCAATAGTGTTAGTGAGATCAGACAATGTTGGGTAAAAAAGTCTGGGGTCCAGTCGCCGATCCAGTTAATCCCAAAGGTGTTCAGTGGGGATGGAGGACAGGGCTTTGTGCAGAATTCTTAAGTACTCTAACATGAAGCTCTGGTGTTGTGCGTCATGCTGATACAGTGATTGGACTTTTAGTTTAAATTTAATATAATGTTCGTTCATTCATTTATTCATTCATTCATTCATTCATCATCGCACACGCACTCACTCGCATGCACTCGCACTCACACACAAACTCACCAACTCCTATGGGAAATTTAGAATCAATTCAAAAAACCCTAATATTACATTTTTTTTGGACTGTGGAAGAAAACTGGAGTACTCCGGGAAAACCCACGCAAGCTTCTGCAGAACATGCAAACTGCACAGGAAAATATCAAATATTTCTCAAATTTTGGACTGTTAATTAAAAACTAAAATGTCCCTGGCTAATATGATCAAAGGCAAACAATACACTCCACTGAATGTTCATAGAAATTCATTAAAAGTTATTTGAAATCAAAAGCAATATTACATTCAGAAGAAAATCATTTATTCAACATTTTTTGGTCAGTAGAAAGAAAACAATGACATACCAAAGTGTTAGAAATAAAATCAGCAACTTTCAGTACTTTCCACTCTGTTCACATACAAAATAAGGCACTGTTATTAGTATCCATCTAGTAAACGTACAAAATGTAATCATACTTATAAAAACAATATACACTGTGACCATAAAACAAAAAAGACAAAAAAGAAAATAAAGCTATACAACGTACCCAAATATTTTTATATTATAATTTGAAGCAAATTAAATGTCCAAGCAAAATGTACAAAACAATAATCTCTAAGGGTCCGGTCCACTTTCCAAAAAATGTGAGTGTGGATTGATCGTTTTAAGGCAACCAGCTTGTCAAAAAAAGCAAAAAAAATAAATATATACAGCAAAAACAATCATGAGTGCCGGGGAGCGTCTAATGAAGAAAAACAATGGATGTGCTTTCGTTATTTAAATATTTCTCCATCCCCCAAAGCAGCATGTTTAACCGGGAGGTCTTTTGATTGCACCTCATGAAATCAAAGCAGTTTGGTGCATACAGCTTTACTGGATATCGCAAGTAAAGATGGATCAGAGAGGAGAAAACTGTAAACTCAGTCAGAGGAACAACTCATTAAGCAGGACTGACTTTATCTTAACACTAAATAAAAACCCAACAAGATTCAAAATCCTGAAACTCTATTTTAAATCTATTTCCATAGCGGAAAGGACCATCATACGCAGCCAAAAAAACAAAAACACCACATGATTTTCTCCAGCTGAACTGGAAACTATAAACACATTTCTTATAGCAGTTTGCAACATTTTGAGATTCTTATTAACAACATATTGACAGAAAAAGCAAGCAGTTCTAGACTGGCTCATCAAAGTGCAACAGCAAAAAATGTTCATAAAGTTGTTTCTTGATTAAAAATTATGTAATTTAAAAGATGGAAAAGAGGGAAAAGTAAGAGCGCAGACTCTCTTGGGTAACTGAAGGAGTAATAACCTCTTTGGCACCAGGTACATGTTCCAAACACTGTTAATAGAAGAACATATTTGAAATACAGTTAACATATATGTAAATGTGCTGAAAACACACACACACACACACACACACACACACACACACACACACACACACACACACACACACACACACACA
>JAOTRA010000034.1:5932551-5945792 GCA_026260255.1 Pseudolaguvia tuberculata
AAAAAATAAAAAAAATAAAAAAAACCATAGCTGACCTCTGATCGAACCGAGATATATTTGGAGGCCAAATGCTCTGACTTGCGTGTCACTAGCAGTTTCGTCAGTAGAAATTCTGTTCCAAAAACAGCCATCACTACAAAGCTACAATGAGCAGCTCTCAGTTACTGAAGATCAGGTTGCTGTCAGATATATGGATCAAGTTCTTCTTATAATAATTTCTTTATGCACACACATTTTATTACTAGAATCAGCTCTCATCTGATCTAAAGGTGTAATGCTAAATCCTACCCGATGAAGGAGATGCCCATGTAACTGGTTGAACTTACAGTAGTTCCTGCTAACATGACCTTTAGCTACAACTGGTAGGACACAAATTGCAGCTCTCAGCCAGGAAAGTAGTATGAGCAACATTGAGCTTAAACAAATCCGGCCAGAATACAAGGTGGCTGGCATTTACAAAGAGAAATGACAAAAACAAACAGCTTTTTTGTTACTTATGCTTTAGAAAGGCAATGGTCAGTCAGCCATATTAAAAACTTTCCTTATAAGATGAAGAAGCAATTATATGCATTTTGACTCAATTTTATTTGACTGTATGTATGATTTCTGGACATTTCTGCCTGGGTTAAACAAAAAAAACAAAAAAAAAAAAACAAGAGTTAGAGCTACATTTGTCATTTGTGCAGCTGTAGTCTATACAAGCACATATTTTTACCCATTTATAGACAAAGAAATAAATAGTATTATATTAAAATGGGCTTTTTATGGAACTTGGCAGACATCCTTATCCAGAATAATTGACTATCCCAGAAGCAGTCCAACAACCTCTAAACTACCATTTCCTCTTAATCACACAATCTGACATGCTGTTGTTGACGCCGGAGTCTTTATGCACTGAAAGCTCTATCAATGATGTCACAAGAAGTATCAGCTTTTGGTATCCGGGTGTTTTTATCGTTTTATTGTGTATTCTTAGTGTATGTTAAACAAACTGATTGAATTTAGTCACTTTTTATACATTTAAAACAATAAATCGATGACTGTGTTACAAAAATTGTGTTACAAATTGACTGTGTTACAAATTAGATTGTCTATGATGTTTTATTTTTGTCTGCAAAATGAACATGGTGCAACTCACGCTGTAGACACAAAGGGCCTGGACGGGTGCCAATTTGGCCTGTCTATACAATCTGCAAAATGGAAGCGAATAAAATGGAAGGGACAAACACTAACCACATACAAATTAAAGAATCAAACATGCAATTCCTGAGCAGATAACTGTTCAGTATTACAACATTGCAGTTTGTAATAAATTGCACATCCACTACAGTAATTACAGTAAACCAAACATCACAAAATCTTTAGTCAGCAAACAGCTAATGATAAAAAACTGTGGATACGCCAGTATGGGGTCAGCTCTAAATATTGCTTGGGTTCCACTCATAGCCGTTATCTAAACTGCCTTTAAACCTTATCTTTAAAACCACCTTTAAAACAATCATGTGGGTGTAAAAGTCATTTTTCTGACTGCCAAGCTTTTGTCATATTTTGGCAGCTGGACAGCATTATTCCATCATTCCTGAGGAGAAGCAGAGCACCACTCCCCAGAAACAGAAGACATTTCGAGATCTTTGTTGTTTACTTTCTGCTGAAACTGACGAGTAGGTTGTGTTCCTGCCTAATCCGTGGGAAGCTGAATGACATCTTTATTGTGAGTTATGTGTCAGGATGATGAAACAATTCACCCACAGACACACACAGACACACACACACACACACTTTTGCTTTAGACTGTCTTGCAGAACAAATACTAACACCGTCCAGAGGTGTAGAAAGTACCAGAAAGCAACAATTAAGTAAGTTATGCTACTGGAAAGCAAAGTCATACATTTTTAAAAATACTTGAACGATTTTTTTAATTGTAGTTAAATATCAAAAATATTTTTAATATTAAGTACTAAAAGTTCATGAAAATGTAAAATAGAAAAGCAAAAACATTAGATATCATTTTAATTACATTAGAGATTAGTGAGATTCTGTTCAGTTCTAACCTACAATTGGAGGCGGCGTGGTGGCATAGTGGATAGCAAGGTTGCCTCACAACAGAAGGTCCCAGGTTCGAATTCTGTGCGGAATTTGCATGTTCTCCCCACCCACGCTTGTGTGGGTTTCCTCCGGGTACTCTGGTTTCCTCCCACAGTACAAAATCATGCAGATTGGTGATTCTAAATTGTCCATGTGTGTTTGTCTTGTGTTGCCCTGAGATGGATTGGCGACTCGTCTAACTTGTACCCTCGCGACCAGCCCTATATGTGCTGGGATAGGCGCAACAGACCCCAGTGACCCCGAATTCGGGAATAAGCGGGTAAGAGGATAATAATGAGACTGCATGCTGGTCAACTAAATATTTAATTAGCTAATAAATTATTTTTAAGCATCCAAAAATGTCAGTTCAATGGAAAGCAAACATGTGAACAAGTTTTATTGACTTTAAGACAAGTCAGGCGATCAACAAATGACTGTGTTCTGAAGATTCGAGGAATGAACTAACGTTTCCTTTACAGAACATAGGATATTGCGTAGTGCAGTGCAGGACAAAAAAAAATAAACAGATTTTCCCCCAAAAAATTAGCACTGTCGCCTCACAGAAAGGTGGTCCAGGTTCACAACTTAGGCAAGGAACTTTCTGTGTGGAGTTTACAAGTTCTCCCTGTGGTTGTGTGGGTTTATTCCGGGTTTTATTTATCCCCCCACAGTCCAAAGACATGCATGTGAAGTTAAAGAGAGAGGAGTGCTAGTGTAAATTTGCATGAATATAGCCTGGCAGCTGGTAAGGCGTTAAACAATAAACACACACATACACATATATATATATATATATATATATATATATATATACACACACACATATACAACAAATAAGCTGCCCTTAAAAGCGTTCACAAATGTTTGCCTACATAGTGCCAAAAAAAAAAAATCTAAGCTCTACATTCATGTGCAAGATTTCAATATTTGACAGTACTTTCTTTTATACCGTGCTGCTTATTTATAGGCATTTTATTCAAATGTCCTTTCAGTTCTCTAGGATGTGCCAAAGTGATTTGTTTTGTATAAACACATTATTACTATTATCATCTTATATAGGGCGGCGCGGTGGCGTAGTGGATAGCACAGTTGCCTCACAACAAGTAGGTCCCGGGTTCGAGTCCCGGGCCAGGATCTTTCTGTGCGGAGTTTGCATGTTCTCCCCGCGCTTGCACAGTCCAAAAACATGCAGATTAAGTGGATTGGTGATTGTAAATTGTCCATAGGAATGTGTGAATGTGTGTGTAAATGGTTGTTTGTCTATGTGTTGCTGAGATGGACTGGCGACCCGTCCAGGGTGTACCCCCGCTTCTCGCCCTATGTGTGCTGGCGCAGCAGACCCCGGATTCGGGAATAAGCGGGTAAGAAGATGAATGAATGATCATCTTATATCGAGCTATAATCAGAATCAAGGCACTTACCAGAAGAAGACAGGGCCTTGGAGCCATCTGTCTTGGAGTCCTCATACCTCTGTTGGTAATCTGGGTCCCTGAGAAGAACAAAATAAATATTGAGTAACAAAACACACAATAGCTACACACCTCGTTTGCATTTGTCAGTGTGCACTGCATGTTACATGTTTTTCACCCACACCCTGGCTTTACAAGAGTTTGCCAAAACCTTACCCTCACCCTAAACCATTGCTTCAGCACACTGGAATGTGATCACCACCCCTTTACCTATTCTCACATCTTTCACCCAGGAAGTATTTGATACCTTTAATTACAAATGAACGGTTGATCGAATTACAAACCAATACAGGTTAAAACTAAAATACAAAAGCATTTCATTCTACTTTTGTTACATTCCCACATGACAACACCACCATTTCATTGTCTGGCTAATAACATGTTATAAAGTACTAACACACTAACTACACCTTTATTTCTGGAATTTATCTATTTTTCTTATTTGAATGAGCATTTAAGGGTTAAGAACTTTGCTAGTTATAGCGTTCAGCTATATATAAACTCATAACACATTAACTACTGACTCACATAATGGCAGATTTAATAGGCTTTCATTAAGCTTTCATCTAAAATATTTAAGAATAAAAATACAGCTCAAAGAACAGTGTACTTGAACAAGGATATCAAACACACTGTAGATGCACAGGTATCTCTATAATTATAAAAATATTGTAATTATACAATTTATTTCAGACAGAGGCCTTCATTGAGTGGCCTGTGAGGTTTTATTTTTATTTTATCTGTGGAATTCTGCCAAGCACCACAGACATTTAATTTCAATGAGTGCGAGTGTAAATTACTGCAACGGCAACCGCTCGACGGCAGGAAGTGAACGCCTGTACAAAGCACATCAGCACAGGCAACGTTGATTAAGATAAAAAGAGAATTCAGAAATAAATGAAAAGAAAAGTGAACAGCCATAGACAGATATACAGACAGACAAACAAACAAGCAAACAGAAAGATCTAGAAATACACAGATAGACTAATATACAGACACAGACAGAGAGGTAACTAGACAAATTACAGACTTTTCAGTTTGTCTAGCCTAAAAAAAGTTATTAGAAGTGCTTACAAATATTTTATTATTTATCATGTAATGAAATCTGATCAATAGCTCACGTATATAGATTTTCATCTACCAACTAGATTTTTAATAAACAAATACAACTAAATATAATATTTAGTAATTGAACAAATTGTTGGTATGTCCTGATTTGTTCATTGGTATCCATTAAATTTTAATTTATTGATAATGCCTCTGGTTGTAATGAAGATATACATGGGCTAAACGAGATTAAGATGAGAAACGTTAGATTTATATAAATATGCTGCAAGGAAACAATTAAGCAAGACTGCAAATGCTCCGATTTCTTAGTGAAAATTTATGACACCATTTTTATCCCAAATTTATACAACACAGTAGAGCTGTAACTGCACATCAACATTATAATGCAATGGTTAAATTTTTTTTTATAATTAAAATAATTAGATTAAAATTTATAATGGCAGAAATGCTGAAGAAATTTGAGTGTACTTTCTTAAAGAAGCTTTGACCAAAGACAAATAAGAAAAGAAAAAAAATTTGACTAAACACAGGTCTCACCTAAGCACATGTAACTCTGGGACACGCCGAAGTTCTTTTGCTACTGCATTCTCCATAACAGGAGAGTCCAAACTAGCCGAGCCATTGCTGAGCCTGTCGCTGCTCTCATAGCCAGATTCAATTCGCTGGTTTTTCCAGTTTTCATTTTTTAGTGGGAAATGGTTAGCAGTGCCTTTAGTCCTGTCCCTATCCCGGCTTTCAGATTCCAGGGAGCTCCTACTTCCCAGTTCAAGACGCTGATCATCCTCGTAAATAGTCACCAAGCTTTTAGGTTTGCCGTTTTCACGTGGAGACCAACTAGTTTGCTGTTCGTAAGGCATCCTCTTTTGCACAGAAAACGGTTGAGTCAGGCTGGGCAGATGTTGGTCATTGTTGTTGCTTAGTATGCTGTCAACATTGAGGACCTCCCGCATGGGTTTCCATCCTCGGTTAATCTGAGTGCGTGGGGCTCCGTTAGACCGATCTCTGGAGTCATAGCTACTGTCCGTATCATAACCATTGTAGAAATCGTTTCTTGGGGACAGATTACTGGACGGAGGGTGAACTGGGATACGAGGTTGAGAACGTGAACGCGGTGCATGAGCTTCCCGTCTGTTTCTGCGGGGCGAGCGGTCTGCCCGTGTTGGACCCCTGCCCTGACTTCTGTACAGACGAGACTCTGTGTTTTTAAATCCGTTCTCCGGAGGGGACAGTGATCGCGAGTAGGATCTTTCTGAAACCGTGTCTGGGAAGAAGAAAAAATACAGAGATACAGAGATCAATTATAATATCATTGTGCTTCAGTATTTTTAAAAATCACAAAAAGTTATTTTTTATGTGGCATGTTTGCAAATGAAGTCTTTTGCACGAGGAATTTAATTATTTCTAGAGTAGACATGAAGCAAGCATGAGCAAATAGAGAGCAAAGCATTTGGAACATGCATGACCGCGCAGCAGCAAGGTAAAACCCTCATCCTTTCAGAATGCCTCAAGTGACAGGTCATGTAAAAATAACCACTCAATCAGTTCACCCATTTTTTTGTTACATTAAAACCTAAGCAGTAAAAATGGTTTGTCTATTTTCTTTATATTTTAGAGCAAAGTAACAAGTCCAGAAATCTGAAAAGCGCGACTGATGGTTGCTTGGGAACGTGCACCTTGAAAAGAAGGAGAAATTGCCTAGCATTCTCAGTGAACGGTCCCTAAAGAGTTTTGTTAGTGTGAGAACTTCTTTCTTTCTTCATGTTGTTCTAGATCTCTGTCTTAAAGATAATATACAATGTGTTGGTATTTGGGTCCACTGCATTTCCTCTCAGGATACATACACAAGGCTGGTGAAAGAAACTTAGTAAGCCTCAGACCAAGTAATAGGTACCAAGTACAGCAAGTAGAAAAAGTCTTGCTGGGATATGTAAAATATGCAGGTTTGATGCAAACCTTTCATTCTTTTATTACTTTTGTACTATGTGAGCATACATATAGACTAATGGTGTTAAGTAAATGAAAACATCATGGTGAAGCAGACAAGGGGGGGGAATACATGCATATAGCACAATGCATTGGTGGTTACCTGATATGATATGAGAGTTAATATCACACAGTACACTATCAATCAGTAAATAGAAAACTATAGTTTTAACTATGAATAAATTAGATATTTAATTATATTATGCTGCCAATGAATAATAATAATAATTATCCCTCATTTGTGGCCACGCTCTATAATGAATAAATTTGGAATCAAGGAGTAATTCATACCCATTTTCAGCTTAACTGTACTCAACACATATATGTGATAGAAATGTGAATTCATGAGCTTTCTGAAAGAGTCAGCTCAATAAAATGAACAGATGCAGAAAATCATTTGCAGAATTTGGCAATTCCTTCATCAACTAAAATAATAAGTACAGATTAAAGATAAAGAGGTGTCTCGGGTGGGTTTTAGTTATTTGTTGTTTAAAATATGATACATTGAAATGACCAGAATTCTATTTTATGAGAATATAAATTACAACATAGTTATTTAAATAGATAAACATTGAATTAAAAATAACAAAAATATTTATTTGGGCCTTGATAAATATAGAATATATGAATGAAATATGAACTTGGATTAACTTTACTATAGCAATAGATTCCACATGTTACTGATTTAATATTATAAACCTTCCTCAATTAACCTCTCAATTAACTTATTTTTAACAGATGTAAAATAAATTCCACTTAAACCACAGGACAACATGTTTAAATATGAAAATATAGACATAAATACCTACAAAAATGTATTTTTTGTTGTTTTTTTCTCAGCATTTTCCCTCAGACTCATACAGCATCATTGCTCTGGCTTACGTACATTGTGTTAGAGTTAGCCACGCCTACTTATTTTCCTGTAGCGATATCCACTACGATTGATAATACATTATTCATACACCTCAAAGTCCAAAAAGGATGAGATTGTTTTTTTTTTTGTTTTGTTTTTTTTACATTTGAATATAATTAAAACTAAAAGACTTTCAACTCACATAAGCCAATATTTTATTCATATTAGAACATCGATGACATAAATGTTTAAACAGAGAAATTTTACACTTCTATCCAATACATGACCTCATTCTAAATTTCACGCCTGCTACAGGTCTGAAAAAAGTTGGCAAAGGGGCCAAAAATACAAAAAATGTGAATAGATTAACCTGGAAGGACATTAAACACCCAATTAAGTTAACTGACATCAGGTATGTAACATGATGAGTTATAAAGTTTCAGCGAAGTAAAGTAAGGTCAGAGGCTTAACAATCTGTAAATTGATTGTGGAATACTTGAGGAAACTTTAGAGAAACTGAAGAAATCTCTGTGTAAGGTACAAGGACAAAGATCTTTGTTGGATTTCTGTGGTCTTCAGGCCCCCAGATGACATTGCATCACCATGATCCTGTGGTTGACAATACTAACTGCACCTATTTCCTAACTCATGTACAATAGATTTTCTTGTTAGAAATCACGGATGCTATATTTTGCAGCATGTTCTGTTCAAAAGCCAACATCTCTGATGTTATGGGGCTTCATAGGTGTAGATAAAGTGTGTGCAGTTTGCATGTTTTTAGAAGACACTATAAATACTAAAAGGTATATAAAAGTTTTCGAGCAACATATGCTCCCCTCCTGATGATGACGACAGCCTTTTGTATTTTAGCAGGACAATATAAAAGCACATCCTGCAGTTATTACAAAAGCATGGCTTCATAGCAGAAAAGTTCCAGTGCTCAATTTAGCCTGTCTGCAGTCCAGATCTTTCACCTATAGAGAACATTTGGGGTATCATTAAATGAAAAATGTCAAAACTCCCTTCCTCTACCACAAACTCTTTAGCAGCTGGAAACCTGTATCAGGCAAGAATGGGACCAAATTCCAACACCAAAACTCATAACCTTGATACCCAGATGTCTTCAAACTGTTTTGAAAAGAAGAGGAGATGCTACACCATGGTAATCATACTATTTTAGCTGGCATCAACTTTGAAATGAGATCATTTTGTCTCTAAAAGTGTAAAACATTTGTTGATACCAGAAATTAAGGGGTTAGATTCCCAAGCCAGCAATGTGGGCCCCTGTGCAAGGCCCTGAACCCCAATTGCTCAGTTGTATAAAAAAAGATACATGCCAAGTCATTCTGGATAACGGTGTCTGCCAAATGCTGTAAATGTATGAAAGCATTATGCATAGAACACAAACACATTTTTCTGCCACATGAGAGTTTAATAAAAAAAAAACCCACACAATTTTTTAATTAATTAAATTAATTATTCATATTCTAACACGCTTATTCCCTAATTCAGGGTCACGGTGGTCAGCTGGAGCCTATCCCAGCGCACATAGGGTAAAAGGCAGGGGTAGACCTTATACACCCGTGTCATAGCGGTTACCCAATTTCTACTGGTGAAAAATAATGTACACCTGTTTTTTTTCCATGTGCAGTGTGAGTGTGTTTGTTTTATTCTCACCCCTGTGTCTTGGTGTTTCTGGCCTCTGTAGTGTTTTTTCCTGGTCTTTTTTTATGATGTTAATGTTGCGGGCTTCTCTGGCTACTTCTCTGGAGAGCTCTCGCAAAAAGCCTTTTGGATCACTGCTTAATTTGACTGTAAATATAAAAATAAGGGGTTCAAACAACAACAACAACAACAACCTCTGCAACATTCTGGTCCAAAGCTTAAAAAGTCAGATCTTAGTATTAGACCAAAAGACAACCTGATTTCACCAGACATGGCAACATGCATTAAAAAGCAAACTTGTTAAACTGGACAAATCCATACAGCATAGTTCACATAACTTACATTTCACAATCTGTGTGTGAGACAGTAGGTCATCCACGTGAGCTTGTAGTCATAATAGGTAAATATTTACAGATCAAAGAAGCTTGCTACACCTTTAACTCTAAAATCACTGTCGTTATACTCTTGTAACCCACTTATTCCCTTATTTGGGATCTGCTGGAGCCTATTCCAGGGCACACAGGGCGAGGGGTACAGCCTGAACAGGTCGCTAGTTCATCGCAGAGACAAACAACCACACACGCTTACACTCAACTTCTATGGGCAATTTAGAATCACCAATCAACCGAGTGGAGATGTTTTTGGACTGAGGGCGGAAAACTGAGTACATGGAGAAAAGACAGGCAAGGCTGGAAAATGTCTGGACACAAACTTTTGAAAAAGCCTTTAACAGCAAAGCATTTGAATAATTACAAATTATTAATATAACATGCATATTTAGTAATATAATAATATCTCAGTTACTAATTGGGTTACTGGGAAGCAGGTTAGATAGGGTTGCACATAGAAGCAGCATCAATTATGTAGTGTTTCACAGGTCAATATGATGAGTGTACTGTATCTTCAGAATTATATATTGTACAGTATTGTAACCTCTCCCAGAAAGTACTTTTGTAGATATTGCATTATTGACTACTTTTTGTATAGTGTGGTAATTATATATATTATATAAAAGAGGATCTATATATATAGGTAACAGAGAGAAACAAAATAATCTTTCTGAAGGGCTCATCTAATCTTTAATTTGCATGATGTCTCCATGTTCAACTGGGTTTATCTCTGCAGTAGAAAAATAATGAAATGCTATAACCTAGAAAAGACATTTTTGACAATCAATCATTCTTTGTGGCAACATGGTGGAATAGATATGTCCAGGTGGATGTGCAGACACTTTCATTAAATTTAAAATCCAAGGTTTTAATATATAAATTTTAGAGTGAGTAGGTTTGAGTAGTAGAGTAGTATTGTGTGTGTGTGTGTGTGTGTGTGTGTGTGTGGGGCGGGGGGTTGGGGGTGTCAGTGATTGTCAATACATGATACTAGACAAAAATAAAGAGAAGCATGGACACGCAACAACCGCAGTCTTCTTATTAGAGTGACGCACATTTTGGGCATGTGATAGCATACTGGATTACTTAATCATAAGTGTAATTTTGGTATATATCTTATGTTAAAATGTAACACACTGAGATGTTTTCTGCACAGACTCCTCTACATCCCTCAGCCCTCCTTGATTGGTTTTCTGATTTCGATCCAGAACAGATAGCCTTTATAGCTTGAGGTCACGAACACAGGATTAGTTAAAAGCTTTCATTATTAAACGAATATAGACTATAATACAATAGTACAATACAATTAGAGGTGTAATAAGATTGGAATTTGTTCAATAAAAAAAGGAGATGCTATCTTTCTCTTTTCTTTATTGCTGTTTTTAATAGCTCTTTGGATGCCCATTTTTCATGAAGTCACTGGTCTTGGGGTAAAATCTCTAGGATAAGATGAGTGAAAACAGATATCTTTGCCTGAGTTATAATAGACAAAAAAAAGAAAACTGCAGTCCTATAAAACTTGTTGCATAACAGGTTCAAGAAAATATTCTGTTGAAAAAAAAAAAAAAAAAAAAAAAGAGGATTTTGTATTTCATGTCAAGTTCCAATCACAAGACTGGACAAAAAAAATGCAGTGGATGAAACTTCAAATAAAAAAAATTGTCAGAGAGCTGATTGTAATTTAGCCATTCATTTCATTATTCATTAATTTTCCGCTGGTTTTGTACCTGGTCCTCTCCCACCGCTGGTCTGGTTGGTGCCACGTTTGAACGCTGATAAAGGCTGACTTTTCTGCTTTAAAGTCCCATGACCTGACAACATGGCACTCAGGTTTTCTCGGGTCAGCTCCAGCTTCTTTCCACCGAGCTGTGGGGTGCCTGTGTGTGTATGTACAGAAATATAATAGAAAGAAAAGAATAATGAATAATTATGGCAATTACTGCATTCTAGATAAACATGCTCACAACTTGCATCATTTCATTTTTAAGTCAGACTGAACTACTGTAAACCAGAAAGATAATGGTATGCGGCAGGACATGACTAAGCAGGCTGTCATTCGGGGTATGCAAGGACAACAAATAGTTCATCTCTCAGTGAAAGTACTGGGAATACTAACACACATTATTTCCAAATGACTGCACTGGCACTTTCCCTGCATGGTACATCAGCTTTTAGGTCTGTCCAGGTCAGCATTATGTATTGTATGTGTATGCCTTCTTTTTAAAGCTATAACCTTTCCAGCCACCATGTGCCAGACCCAATGTTTATCTTTACCAAAATCAAATGCAGAAAAAACACAGTGTACACATGGCAAATTTGAATTCTTCTTTGCTCAGACACTGTTTATACAGAAATATCAAAATCAAAAAATGCCCACAGACAGAATGCAGTAGTCAATTTAAACGATCAATACCTGATTTACTGTTTAACCTTCTTAAGCCTTCCCCTCCACTCAAACATTGCCACACACACCCAAATATGATTAAGCTCTAATAAACCACCTGCACAGGACTCTAAAGTAAAAGTTAAGATATTTGTCACATATAGGATTATACAGTACAACATATAGCAAAATGTTTTTCTTCGCATATCCCATCTTAGTAAGTTGGGGGTCAGAGCACAGGGTCGGCTGTTGCACAGCGTCCCTGGAGCAGGAAGCGTTAAGGGTCTTGCTCAAGGACCCAATAGTGGTGGATTTGAACCCAGGTTCTTACTTGGCAGTGGTGGGGCTTGAATCCTGGTCCCCGATCAACAACTCGCCACCTTAACCATTTGAGCCACCACTGCCCCCAAAAGAAACTGATGCGTTGGCTGGGAATCAAACCCGGGTCAACTGCTTGGAAGGCTCACCACTATACCACCAACGCTCGGTTCTAATAATTTGTAATGTTTTATTCACTCTGAAGTTCATCAAAGTTCATTATTAAATAAAAGCGAAAGTTTACAGAGCATCAGTCGTGCCTGAATCAGCACTAATTAAGAGCAACTATTTTCATCCTACTGTACAAACAAGTCATGATTTATTAAAAGGTCAGTTGGGTTGCTTTGTGTTATATGTCATGACAGCATGAAAGCTTTGATAAGACAGACTGTTTTACAATGTTAAGCATTTATACATATTTACAATTGAGAAAGAATAAACAATGATATAGAACGATTTCCTAGTTCCTTTTATAGTGTTTATATTGTTTTTCGTTTTAAGTAAAAAGATATCATGTGAAGCCTGTAGAATAGTTAGTATTTGGCATGCGATACACTACCTGGGGTTTCCCCATTAGCTGAAGGTCTGTGATGGCCAGCAGAGCTGTCAGATCGAGGGAGCTCTGCTCCTCTAACAGCACTGCCATCAGGATCAGAGTAGAACAAGAGCAGCGGCTGAAAATGTCCTCGAATGCATTTAGTGACAACATCCTTCCATTTAGAGCCCACCTTTATACACACACAAACACAGTGTCAGTAACGTGGTTTAATTTACAGTTTGGCAATAATGTACAAATTATTCTCTGGTATCAGTTATTTGAATTACTTTAAATCACATTTTCATTTATGGTGTTTGACTGATAAACTTATTCAAAGCAATTTGCATACAATTTCTTTCCTTCTATCTATCTGTCAATCTGTCTGTCTGTCTGTCTGTCTGTCTGTCTAAATTGTATGACTTACCGTTGTATCTTGAGGTCGTTGAGAAGTCGTTTAACACATACTGAAGGATTTGATTAAATATTACCA
>JAOTRA010000034.1:5947573-5971704 GCA_026260255.1 Pseudolaguvia tuberculata
GTATGACTTACCGTTGTATCTTGAGGTCGTTGAGAAGTCGTTTAACACATACTGAAGGATTTGATTAAATATTACCACCCATTACTCACCCATCTATCTATACCACCCAGCCACAAATCCATACCACCCATACCACCCCTCCATACCACCTATCCATCAATCCATACCACCCATCCATCCATCCATCTATACTACTTATCCATCCATCCATCCATCCATCCATCCATCCATCCATCCATACCACCTGTTAAACCCCGGAACTGTAAACCGTATTATCCTATTTAAAATATCTGCACATGTATACAACTCACACAGGCACACCGGATTCTGTGAAAACCTTTGTCTAAATGTAATATCAGTTTCTGTATTTCTACAGTGTGTCCATGTCATAACTGGACCTTTGATATTTAAACAGAATTAATTAAAGTAACATTAAGAAGAGTGTACAGCCCAGTACTGGGATTACTAAACAGTCAATTGAGGCATTATCTTATTTAATTAGACTTCGACCCACTCTCTTATTATCTATAGCTTTGAGACTAAACATACTTCTCTCGAGTTGTTTGAACAGGCAGCAGTTTTTCTCTGGTGTGGGCGTGTGTTTGAGAGAGTGATGGAGTAATTTATCTTTTCTGGGGAGACTAGTACTTTCGGCCAGGCAAGCAGTGATGTGCATACACAGCACAAGTGCTGCACTGCTGATAGATTGATAAAACACTCTAGAGCCACTCGACTCCACTGTGCACCGCAGCACATGCACTGATGCCACAACCACAAGAGCATTATCAGTTCATCGTTATGGTAAATGGTTAATGGATTGAAATCTTAGTTCTAGTTTGAGCAACACTAGAAAGAACCGGTTCTTTATGTCATTTGGGTGTGAAGTACTAAGTGTATAGTTACCTAATCAAAAGAAAAAACTAAATCCCAGGTGAGCCAATTTAAGAAAGGTGAAGCCAGCAATTGTTTTATGAAATACTGTACGTGTACCTCTTTGACTGTGGCATCATCAAAGAAGAACCATTTAGACGATTTGGTGTGGAAAGCAAAGGCACAGTAGTGTTTGCTGGTGTAGCAGATCATCCCAACCAGCTGCAGGTCACTCTTTTGGGCTTGTTCATCTGTGACATGGTTGAAAAGCTAAAATGAGAAGGAAAAAAGTGAAGGGTTGAATGGTGGTAAAAGGGACAGAGATATGACATTCACAGAGTGAATATTTAAACTTGGGCTCGTTTTCAAAACTGCTGAAAGGAATTATGTTAGGATTTTTTCTGGCAGTTGAAAATACACACACACAATTTGCCTGAGATGTAATAACATAACCCAATGTATGACCATTGTGCAAATCTGAATTCTGGCAAGTGAAATATTTGTGGAGGCTTAGTGTTGGACTGGTGCCAGAAAGACACTGGTACAATTCCCAACTCCACCACTGTGGGCCCTTGAGCAAGGCCCTTAACTCTCAATTGCTCAGTTGTAAGTTGCTCTGGATAAGAGCATCTGCCAAATGCTGTAAATGTAAATATAATGTAATACATAACTCTGTAGTATTGAATAAAATAACTGAAATTATATATATATATATATATATATTTAGGACAGATGAAACCACACCTCTTAAATCAGGGTGTACCCCCTTCCTTTCATGTGTGCTAAGATAGGCGCAGCAGACCCCCGTGATCCAGAATTCGGAAATAAGCGGGTAAGATAGATAAATGAATGAAATTGAAAACTGTCTGTGTGGAATTTGCATGTTTTCCCCATACTTGCATGAATTTACTCTTTCAACTGTTTTTACGGAAAGACAAAAGATTTGATAATCTGGTTAACTATTTATAAATAATCTGACTGTTATGGTCCTGCTCGCATTATAAAAATCTCAAAGCCAGTAAAGAAAAAGCTAAAATCAGCTTACACAGGGCCAGGGTCACTTTGTACTTCTGTTCCTTGTGTGCTGAATTATATAATAATATTTGATATATATATATATAAATATCTTAATCATGTTAAACAATAGCTCATAGCATAGGAGAGGAACTATTTTCCTACCAAACTCAGCAGCATCACATGAACATCTACTATGAATTGCAGTCATTGTAAATCACTCGTGGGCTTCATGAAAGACCAACTTTCTATTGTGGTGTGTACTCTTCCAGATAACAGGGAGTGGTAAAAATAAATAAATAAATAAACTAAAATGTGTTTTTCTTGCTTTTGAAAGATTTAAAGATTTAAAAGGCATCCTATTAAGGCTGTGTAAAGGTTTGGAAGTCTAAAACTACAGTGCTACACAAAAGAGCCAGAGATCTGGAGACTAATAGAACAGATGACACCCACACACCACATGACACAAACACACACCAGATGACCCTCCATCACAGAGTGTGGGCCAACTCTATTCACAAAGCTGTGTCACAACTTCAGCTTTATAAGGGGAAAAATGTTTCTCACATCTGTTTGACAGCAACAAACAGACATTTCATTTAGTCTGAGTGTTGTTTGAACTTTAAGGATGCAAAACATTTAACTTAAACAAATTCTAACAGCAAATAACATTACAATTACAACAGGTACACTATGTTAAGTGACCCTGTCCCGTTATGAGCCTAATCAGACTGGACTAATTTGTTGGCACAGGCAGGCACTCTGCAAAGTAAACATGAACTTTAGATTGCATTTAGAGTTCCTGTATATGCAACCTACCAATAATCAAAAACTGGATGTTTCCTGACTTCACACAGGCAGTAGGAATTCTAATAGTGTATGATCTCCATTTCACACTGTAGGATCTCAGTTGTCATAATGTCAGCACAGACATTTTACACAAGTGGCACAAACCAAAAAAGGGTGCATAAAGGGGTGTGTATTGTAGGTTACCAATAAACAACCACTAATGTGTGGCTTGGTGTGTACTAAATGAATAACCACCAAATAAACAAATAAAAAAGAAGACAATTGATTCTAATGGAAAATATACAAGAACTACATATTTTGTCTTTTGGAAAGAACATTGTTGGCTAAATTTACTACTTATACCCTTTTACTTATAATATGATCAGGTACGATAATGTGATTTAAATTGTTGACTTACTAAAACAAACTATCGAATTACTAATTCAGCAGATATGTGGTCTTTGGAAGACAGACACCGATTATAAAGGTTGTTAGGGTGTTGCAGGGAAAACATGGAATGGAGGCAGTGGATGTTTAACAATGACAAGAGAGGCAACTTAGTCTCAGAAGTCATGCCCACCAGCTGAACGTCTTATTTAGATTATGCACTTGTGATATTGCATTGTTTAACAACCTAAAGCTGTCTGATTGAAGAAGTCAGCTGTTGTGCTTACATCAGAATTGATAAAATGCTACATCCTTAACTATATGGTAAATTCATGGTTATTGTGAGGGACATTTCCACACCTAAATAAAAAGACATGTGGCACAAAACAAAGCGTTGCTTGCTTCATTGTCAGTCATACGTCCTCTTGGTCGGACCCTTACCAATTAAAAAACTCCCAGGCCTTTTGCTGTCAGTTTGCAGGTCTGGCTAGGGGCAACCCGACCAAGGAGGACAGAGGGGCACTGGCTCTAGTTGCTGGGCCTTTTGTCAAATTGTATGACAGTCAAGACGTGTCAAAAACACAATAACACAAGAAACCATATCTAGGAGTTTTACTCACTTTCTCTAGCTAAATAGTAGCTAGCAGTAAACGAACAGCTGCAGCAACATGCCATACAAATGTTCCTTTTCCATCCATCAATCAATAAGTTCCTCCTCCTGCTGTACTGTCCACTTGACTTCTTTCCACATTTTCACACAACTGAACTGAACAAATTGTCAGTAAACGTTTCAAACAGGATTATAGATGTCTTCCTATTTGTCTCAGTAAAGACAGCACAGCTTTTGGAAGTGGTATTTCGCTAATACCTCTGACAGGTTAAGATGTGGGCGGAGAGATCTGATGACATCCTCGGTCTCGTCCGATTGCTCAGAGTTCCACACAAACCCGATAGTGACGATTTCTGGCGAGTTCATCAGCACACGCCTGATCTTGATCATCTGGCCACACTTACTCTGATGAAGGTGAAACATATTTAAAAGAAAAATTACCATATTGTATTGCACAATATACAGATTACTTTCTATGCAGAGAAATAGTTTGAGGGGTTTCTTTTCCTACAGGGTAAGTTGAACATACCATCGTATGATTAAGTAAAGAATTTCTGAATGATGAAATACTATTTCTATATCATTCAGGGTCTGACAGTTTCGTGTATGACGCTACCGCCAAGCTCAATTTAATGCCTAGCAGCGTATTTTAATATTAATATAGCGTAAAAATGCAGCGTATTTTAATATTTTATAAACTCATGTGACTTTTTTCAGTCATGCAGCACAGTTTAACTGGAGGAATTCATGTCTCAAATAATTGCAGTAATGTTACTTAATATGCAAGTACAATGCCTTGTTCTAGTTATTGCCGAAACCAAATGAGTAACTTACTCAGAAATTATTAATTAAAAAAATGGTTGGAATTTAATCATTTACTTAACATGGCTTTTGAATAATGTACATTTATACCATAGTGTCAGTCGAATCCCTGAAAGATTAATTTGCTAAAGGCACGGCTCTGACTGTAATTTACATGATGGGTTAATATTAATGCATTTCCAAACGTACAGCATGGGAGACGTACAGCATCATGAGACATATGAAATTGTATGTGAATCTTATATTTTGATGTTAAATTTTTATATTATATCTCAGCATTATACCCAAAATGTAATTAGCTAATAATACAGGGCTGTAAACAGCATGGGTGAAGCATTACTGTTGGCTGAGATATTGAAAAGATATACAATATAGCAGGAATCAGTAAATTTGGCTCCCTTATTGGACATTAGTATTAAAAGCCTAATCTCTCAGTAATTAACTTCAAATCAAAGTTCAATTAATTTACATGTTAATTAAATTACCACCCATGTATTTAAACAATTAAGGAATTTACATCAACCAGATTCAGAGCTTAAGCTTGTAATTTAAAAAAATATATTTTATATACTTTATTGATCCCATGAGGGAAATTCTTGACTTTCACATATTTTCTCAGTAAGTTGGGGGTCAGAGCACAGGGTCAGCTATTGTACAGCGCCTCTGGAGCAGGAAGGGTTAAAAGTCTTGCTCAAGTCTTGCCCTAATACTAATGTTATACAATAAGGGAGCCAAAAGGAAAACGAAAAATCATTTCTAACCATCTAATCATGAGACCAAAAATATAAAAAACTACTTTTATTCGCCAACATTAACACCAGGGGGGTCAGGAGTTCTTATGTCGTATCTCATCATTAGCAGCTTAGTGTTAGTTTAGGGTTCTTTGGACTGTTGCATCACTTTAAGAAGGCCTGAGTTCAATTCCAGGGCAGGGGTCTTTCTGTCTGGAGTCTGCATGTTCTCTCTGGGCACACATGTGTTTACCCCGGTTACTCTGGTTGCCTCCCACAGTCAAAAAAACAGGAATGTTAGGTTGATTGGTTCTAAATTGTCCATAGGAATAAGTGTATGAGTGTGTGGCCCTGCGATAAACTGGAGACCTGCACAGGGTCTGCACAGACCTGTCTTTCACCATTTTATAGAGCTGGGATAGCCTTCAGCAGACTCTTGTAACTCCGAATATGTGGAATTGAAGATGAATGAGTGAATACTGTATTGGTATAGTATTGTAAGACCAAGTCTAAGCTTTATTTATTTGCATTGGCAGATTTTTCAGACAATTATGTTGATTTGTTTAATAACTTTGCAAATAGAGTAACAAAAAGGGCAAATTTAACAGGTGATGACAATCTATGGACATTATATGGATGTCTTAAATAATCCCAAATCATGTTACCAGTTTGTTACCAATTTTGCTAAAGGCAGTGGCGCAGTATTGCATGTACTTGCAGTCATTTGTTTCCATTTGGAAAGAAACTTATTCTTTCATAACTGCTCTACTTGAGAGGAAACTATACTTTTACAATTTAAACACTAGACAGTGACGCATATAAAGAAGTATATGAATAAGCACACTTACTGGACACTCACGCTGATCTCCAACCGTGCTGGCTGCACGGAGCAGTTCACCAAACATGTCAGGACGTGGCCTTTCGTCTCGCCTCTCAAAAACCTGTTGGCTGAGTGAGGACAGAAAAAGTTTATATAAATGTCAAGCTCTAGTTTTAGCTGTTGTTCTAGCTCATGTAGTGTTATATGCGAAAGAGAATTTCACCTTACCAGAGTGCTGTGGCAGAAACATAGTTGACTAACTGAGTGAAGGGTAGGGGGTCAGATGAAGCGCCACAGCTTCGACATACAACCTGACACACACAAAGACACACTTTCTCTCAGCTAGGTGCTACTTGGTAACTTGGGAGGAAGTGCCAGCTCAGTGGTTAAAGTGTTGGGCTGCTAACCGGAAGATTAGCATGGTTTCAATTTCAATTATTACCAAGCTACCAATCTTGGACTCTTAAGCAAAGTTGTATAAATGAGATAAATACAAAGGTAAATGTGAATGAAATGACAAATTACTCCTTCAAGCATGTTATTACAATGTAGTAGTGAAGTGATCTATTTTGAGAAGAATTAATTGCCCACAGCTCCAAGCACTTTTTACATTATCAACATCAGCTTTTGCTAATGCAAAGGTTAATATTAGTAATAAATCATTAGTAAAAAAGTGATCTAGAGCAAGAAAGACTGTAAACAAAAGCATGTAAACAAAGCTAAAACCAAAGGAAGAATGTCAAAAGGAACCGTATAAATACCTGTTCGTATAGATTCATAGCAAACTTTTGATGCGTGATGCAGTCTTTGGATGAACAGGAATCTGTATCGACATCAGGAGCAATATGGAGGTGGATCCTCTCCAGAATGTTCTCCTTTAGAAATAATAGTACACCAGACGGGAAGTTTTTAAAAGTAAGACATATTTAAATAATCCACTGGGATACATCTTTATGTTAGAAATATACACTAAAGTGTTTGTAGACTCTTTCCCAATTCCATGGGTGTTTACACTCATAACAGTTCTCACTAATTTGTAAGCACATAATTTCTTTGTATGCTGTAAGAAAACAAATTTTCTCTGGTAGAGGAACTAAGAGGCTTAAACCTGCCTCGGTACACAAAGTCACTAAACTAGGATCCAGGAAGGTATAGTGTGTTATTGTTGAAGTAGGACAAACTCTGCACAGAACCTTGACCTCAACCTCAACCAAACACATTTTGGTATAAAATGAATCTAGATCTCCTCACCTGACATAATATCTGAGCTCACAAATACTATTGTGGTTAAATGGACACACATTTCTACCATTATTCCAGAAGCTTATTATAAAAGCTCAATGAACAATACATCTAAAATAGGTTGTTTAAATTTACATTGTGAGGGTCAGGTGTTCATCAAATAGGCCACATCATAGAAATGCATAGAAGTTGCTGTGTAACCAGATAATCCAGTCACAAATAAGATGACAAACCAGTAAATCTGACTACAGATTTTAGTAGCAAATGTGTTAATGTCTCACACGGTGATCTGTTGATATACACTGTAAAAAACTTAAATAAAATAAATGTTATGAAAAGAAAAATTCCTAGGAATTCCCAGCATGCAATCTTTGAAGTTAAGTTAAGTTCTTTAAGTGTAATGTTTGGTTAATAAAACAAGAATTATCTACATATTTTTTGCCCAAAAAAAAGCTCAATCAGGCATCTACAAAGTGTGGTAATGATTTGAGGATCTAAACGGGTGTTAGTAGAGCAGAGAAACACATTAAACTTTGGAGACTCAGTAAGCTACATATTGTTGGTGCCACTGATTAACTAGAGACACAGTAAACAAAAAAACTACCCCAGGTGTATAATTATTTACTTATACACTCTTAAAAAGCAACAAAGCCATGCCCTTCAAGGCTGGTGTTTACAGGACTTTCTCCTTAGTTGTTTGTGTGTACACAGAGACATTTTACGTCAACACTACGATTAACAACGTAGCTATTCCTAACTGCAGGAACTGTGGCGTCGAAAATGACTGACTTACACTGCATACTGGTTCATTTGCTCCCTACAGGAGCCCTTGCAGACAGTCTTTACTGAACATCTTGTTGTGTAGAAGTACTATAACTGGATACTTAGAGATCTAATAACATGTTTGGTAAAAGCTTTGCTAAAGCAGTGTTTATTACAGGACCTGATGCTAAGCAGGTTCGGTAAAATAATGTGTAATAAGAAAAATTCCTATACATGCTTATCATGGGACAATACTTACATCAACACCCTGGGTTATAAATCTGAAAAACCCGGAACAATGTCTGATTACATAGTTTATCCAGAATTTGCCTTATTAATTTAACATAGTTAAATAGCATTTATATTATAATGTGTAATAATTGTGGATTTTTTTCTGTACTCCTCTCTCACCCAATCTTCCTTTCCTATTCCTCAGTCTCTGTGGTCCTCACATACTTACAAAGCATTCTGCAGCATCATCCATAAAGCCTAACTGGAACCGTTGCTCATCCTTAAAAGTCTCGGCAAGCGCAACGCGCAGGTTGTCTGAAGGCAGTGCTCGCTCTCTGCTGTCCTTAAATTGTGAGAATATTCCCTGAAAAAAGAAAATGAGATGAGATCATAAAACAAGCATTAGCTAGTGTTTAAGTCATTTTGACCATGAGGCAATAGTGCATTTAGAATAGTACCTTTAATGCGCAGAAAATGCAGGCTTCCCCTAAGCAGTAATGGTTGGGAATTTGTCGTAGACTTCGTCTAAAAATGTCAAGCTGCCACAGAACCTACACAAAACATGGTTAAAGATATCAAATTATATAGAAGTACTTTAGCACACAATGCCATTGTACAGAATCTCTTTAGGTTAACAATTCAGGCCTTGCAACACACCATGTAACTTAATAATAAGCTTAAAAACTAAACAAATCATTAACAATTCCAAAATCGTCTAAATTAACACAGGTTCTGTGAGAGATTCAAGATTAAGCTCCATGTGCTAGCTTTAATTTTATTTTATCTTAAGTCATTGTGTGCCAGCCTGCTTGAAACACACATACAACTACCTACTACCTCTATATGTACTAATTGTCTACTATCTTTATCTAAATAAATCCCCAGAGAATTTTGCATCTTTTTTTATTCAGGTCACTCCTACATATGTTATGTCTGACACCTGGGTCTGAATCATACCCTGAGCATGACCACATTACAACGTGATGAATGATGGGGGAAAAAAAGGAAGCGATGCATGAGATGGTCAGTCATAGTGCCCATGAGCCCACACCTCGCCTTCGAATAACAACCCGAGACAGATTGGGAGTATGACTAAGTCTGTCCTCTGAGTCACTGGAAGAGATGATGGTGTTGGATTCAAGATGGATTAAATATTTGTCTGTCAAAATCAAGATGTACATTCCCGAGAGTGATGTAGCAATAAAATAAACAGCAACTCTAGCATGCCTACGGTCCAACAGACTACTAAGTAAACAATAATAAAAACCCTACCTGCACTGCGCTGTTAAGGAAGCAGCTGTTTTGTCCGGGTTCATTGAGAAGTCCTTTGGTAGGAGCCAAGGACAGCATAGATCCTGGCTGGTAAGTCCTGCCAAGATTGCCCCCTGGTTTCCTGAAGAACTTTACCCATGCCATTTGACTGTGAGCAGGTAATCTGCCTTCCAGCTAAGTCAGGGGCTCGTATTGACAGAGTTCTGCTGTTAATTCCTTAAACTGGATGGGCCTCTTCAATGGAAGGCTATGTAATTCCACAAGAAGAAGCTAAAGTGTTGTTGAACATCAGAGTAGAATTTTGCAATTGCTTCACACGTGAGACTTGTGCCAATTAGGAGTCTTTGGCCTCCAAGCTTTCACCACCCAGTCAAATGGCCAGGAAGTGATTTTAACAAACCTTTTAAGGGTTTGTTCATTCCCTTACTCAATTAATCTGGAGTCCTTGAGAATGTCTGAATTTTCAGAGTGTAAGAGTTAGAATGGAAAGTCAACCATATCCTAGATGACGCTCCATGAATACTTCAAGAAGGAATTCTTATAAAATCCAACCTAGAAGAGATAAAAAGACATGTTATTAATGCTTTAGAAATTCAGAAGCAGAGCCAAACTTTTCGCTATCAAAAAAAACCCCCATACAAAATCTGCAGTGGAAACGCCAGACAGCCTTTGTGGAATTTATCTTCTCTTAATTCAGATTATTATTATGGCTTAAGATAACTATATTGTTTGATAACAATATAGTCTACAAAATTTCTAACTATAATTTCAAGTACAGAAAGTTTCTTGAACAATAAAAAAAAAAACCAAGCAAACAAATCAATTCTAAAATCACTTCACCATTATTTATTTCTTAATTAGCCCAGTCCCACTCCTCCCGGATCTTTCCTAGACCCCATTCTAAAAAACAAGACATGGCGTGGATTGGGTTTATTAAATTCCTCTCTATGTGTAAAGGGAGTATAAGAACGTGTGTTCATAGTGTCCGGTGAATCTGTTCATGAAGTGAACATTACTTTGTAAAATTATTTTGAGAAAAAAAGGTTGCTTGGTCATTAAGTTGGACTGACACCTTAAATACAGCGCTTGATACCCAGCACCACCAAGCCAACACTGAGTGTCTGAGCAAGGTCCTCAATCCCCAATTGCTCAGTTCTACAAAAAAAAAGATGTGTAAATGTGTAAAAGTCGTTTTGGATAATGGCTTCTGCCAAATACTGTAAATGCAAACTCATAGAAGATTAGCAGTCTTTGCAAGACATATGGTACAAGGGATACCATCATCATCATCATGTTTTAATTTCTTGCATTTGATTTACATCTCCGTTTTGCTAATTGTGACTCAGAAATTTATGACCGTATTCAAGTATTGCAAACAATAAATTGTGTTCAATCAAAAAAATTATTTAAGCTACCTAAATAAATAAATGAGATGGCCAAGACACTGATGCGGCGCGGTGGTTAACACGGACGCCTCACAGCAAGAAGGTTCCTGGTTCAATTCCTGGGCCAGGTGTCTTTCTGTAAGGAATTTGCACAGTTCTTCCTCTGGGTACTCCGGTTTCCTCCCACAGTCCAAATACATGTACATTAGGTTGATTGGTGATTCTAAATTTCCCATAGGAGTGAGTGTGGCCCTGTGATGGACCGGCTATAATTAGGGAATAAGCAGGATAGAAGTTGAAGGCATGAATGAATGGCTAAGATACTGACAGGAAAATATTTCAGATCGGCTTACAATCCATGTCTGATATCTGGACGTTTATATTAACTTCACAAACCATTCGCCTCACAGAACATTTTGGTACGTCATGTGTACCCTCATCAGCTATTCATTAAACTATCAGACATAAACAGTCCGGTGTACTGTAGAAAGACTTTTCGTATCATTCACACAAATCATGTGCACTTCTTCGTTTGTGGTTAGAAGCCCTGGTTAATACAATGGAATGGTTGTCTGCTTAGTTTCATCCAAGTTTCTGTGGTGTAAAACTTGCTAAAAATAAGAAATTAAAAAAAAAAAAACACTTTTCCTTGGAGTATTTTTTAAAGACAAAAAACAAAAGTTAGTTTTAGTCAATAGTCAAATTATTTTTTAGTAACATTACACATTACAGTTGCAACTGATTAAACAGTGGATGTGATTTGTTTACTGATTGTATCAATACAAACAAACAAGTATTTACTCTTCTTTCCAAGAATGTTTTGCAATGTTCTATTAAAGGCCCTGTGCCCCACGATGTCACACGGTACACATAACTTCTCATTTACCAACCAGTTTAGCGACAGGTTTGACTCGCTTGTACTTCAAAAAGTTCCCAAGAGACATTGGGCAAGCAGTTCGCCATGTTCATCTGAGTTTCACTGGTCTCAACCCAAACAATCAAGAAGTGATAAACATCACCAAAAGGCAGACAGAAAGAAAAGAAATCCCTACCATCTGAAGCTTGGAGGCCTCTTTTGCACGCTTGTAACATGGCCACAGCTGACCATAGCAACAGCATTCCAAGGTGAGTGCTTAAGCTTTAAAAAGATAAAGAGCTTTGGCCTTTTCCGAGCTTCGTGACTGGAGATTCATCTCTACATTGAACAGTAAGCACCTGCAATAAAGTAGGATTTGCTCAAAGACAAAACAAGCCAGCAGTTGAATTCATATATCCATTAGATACATTGCATACAAGTGAAGGGCTGAAGAAGGGTTTTAAGAAGAACAACCAAGGCAACCAGACAATAATCAGCAAAACGCATTCTCCTCCATGTTGAATGGTAATAAAACTCTAATCTGGGGTAAAAAAAGACACTGGAAAACTGCGATCAGGAATGGACCAAGAGAACTACATTCCGTACACCTTAGGGGTATGACACTTTAGTTCATGCATGATATGATCCTGATACTGGGATTTGCGATTCAAAATCAATTCTTAAGACTTTTTTTTTCTATTTCTTTTGCTGTGTAAATACATGTTTTGGAAGTTTTACAATTGGGCTTTTTTATATTTTTGATATATAGTTGGAATTCCTGCCTGACAAAATCATCCAGCTTATAAAAGATTTTTTGGTTTCATAAATATTCTAGTATGAATAAAGTGGTGTTAAGGATGATTTGAAGCTCGGAATGAAACATGAAAAGGTCAGATTAATAATGACATAAGGAAATACTGTGCCTCGACTCAAACGCCTGTAATGGTATGTGAAACCCTGTGTTATCCACGTAGTGAACCAGCACTAAGTCTTGGGATTAAAACCCGCCACCCACCAAGGAATTTGCTTTCTGGTGGAAGTGTTGCAAAGAGTATTGCCTCACAGTCCATTTTAAATGTAATGTTGATTTGGAGTCTATTTTTGTTCAAATCGAAGCGAATTTTCCAGCATATGTGTGTGTGCGTCTGTCAGGGCTAATGTAACAGCCCAAACATTTTATTATGTTTAGACAGGGTAATTTTGTGTCAGTGTCATTCTCTGTGTGTGTGTGTGTGTGTGTGTGGAAATGCACTTTTCCCCGTGGTTTTGTGTCAGTGTGTATGAGCACAGGGGACGAGACAGACTAAAAGGTGCCATGTCTGTAACTAATAAAGCAGTTCAGTACCTTTATACTGCTTTCATTCTTTATTTAATTTCATTGTTTAGGCCGTTTTGTTCACGTGTAGATCCACACCATTGTTATTATTTAAGTTTAGAATCGTCTCTGTACTTTAAAAAGGGAGAATTATGATGCATCGGGATACATCCCTTTTCCCCCATCGCTAGTAGTTTTGAAGTACAAGCATTTTTTACATTCACAGCCATTGTTGTCATATAAACCCTGACTTATGTAAGCACCAGGCACACGGTATCTGTAACTTATATCTGGTTGGTTTGCTTTGCTTAAAATGATTGCGGATTGATACAAAGAGTGAACTACAACAGCAACAATTACGTCATCACGAAATGGGCTACAACTGTGTTTATAACTGCCTGCAAATGTGCCAAATGATCCTATTTTCTCTTTTGGATTATGCAGTTTACCACACAGAGGCCAACAAATGCTTCTAAAAACTCTAAAAATGTACTCTGTCATTACTATGAAAAGAGAGAAAATTACAGCTACTACATTGAAATGATGATGACGATGATTCACAATGAGAGTGGGAAATAAACTCTTAATAGTAAACAATTATTTTTTGGGATGCTAGCTCAATTAAATGACAGCTCTGAAGTTCCAAAAAAATTAATTTATTAATAATAATAATAAGAAGAAGAAGTAGGTGATTTTACAACTTCATGCTGAGGAGTTGATGTATAGTCAGTGATGTTACAATTGATAGCCGATTCTTAAATAGATTTAGGCTAATGATGCTCTTAATCATGCGCGACATTGTTTAGAAGAAAATAAGGCTTATCTTAACGGACATATTTTAAGTTGCTCTGGCCTCTGATTATACTTCAAATCACCTTATTATTGTCTCTGTTGATGAGACGAGGTCACCATATCAACCCTCGCTTAAACCAAACAACTCTACCCACACCCATCCTACTCAGGGCAAGTCTGCATGCGAGATGACTTCCTGCAGGCCGCTCATTAAGCCTTTTGATCAGAACACTAAAACATAACCCTGCTTAGGACAAAAACATAGTCAAAGCCAAAACTTGAACTATATTAACCAATTTGTAATTAGGTTGGTCGGTCTTAAGTTGTGTCATATCGGATTAGATTAGAATAAAGTCAGCAGAGTTGTATAACATAAGTTATAATAAATACAATTAAAATGTGATACACACATTAAGCAATAGTAAACAGTGTAATTTGGAATGTAATTCATGTTTTACAATGAATGCACGCCTAATAAAACCAATTCAACCATTGGTAGTAGTGAGGAAACTAGGGGACCTGGGGAAACACGCACACAGCGGAAACATGTGAAGAAGCATCACAGTGACCGAAACTGAAAAATTATTCATTTGATTCAAAGCATTACAAGTATCACTGCTGGGCTCTTGAACAAGGCCCTTACCCATCATTACTTAATAGCGTCTATGAAATAAATGCAAGCTTCTCTGGATTAGTAGTGCCTGCCAAATGCTGTAAATGTAAATGTCATGTAAAGTAATGTAACAGGAGGTCGGGACAGATCCAGGGAGCCATGAGTCATTCCATATCCGAATATTACTTACAAATGATTTAATCTGAAACACATTTGGCAAACACACTTATTCAACAACTTACATTATCTTATTAATTCCACTGAGCAAATGGTGGTTAAAGACCTAACAAAAGACTCAGTAGTGTTAAATTGGTATTTCTGGGAATCGAACCCTGATCTTCCAATTTGCAGTCAAACACCTTAAGCACAATTAACCAACTGACTAATTTTACATCAGTATGGGCCAAATTTAAAGAGAAGATGGTAAAAGTATTTCCTAAGAAAGAAAATAACTTGCACATATAAACAAACAGTAGTCAGGGATAATGATAATAGTTAATACTGAAAATGCAAAATAGGGACAAAATAAACAATTACATTTATTCGACTTCTTCACCTAATGGGTTTTTATACATATATACACTGTATGCCAACCAATTTGTAGAAAATGTTGCACTATTCAGCTATTCCTCAGGCATAAGTGCAACACACAGTAAAGCTGTTTCAGTGTTTTGGCCTGAAAAGGGAGTTATTTGAGTAGGAATGAAAAACAGCTACCAGCATTTCGATATCCACGAAGGCCATCAATAACGTGCACCTTAATGATCTGATATAAAGACGTCAATAAAACAATAGATGGACTAGATTAGTTAAATAAGGCAAACAAAAAATGGACAATGGCAGCTTTTGAATTTACAATAAAGCAACAACGTCAGAAATATAGGAAGCAGTGTACCACTGTAGAACGAGCCAAAACACACACTGCTGCTCTCTGAAACAAAATCCTCTTCCGATTCTCACAAACACCAATGCCAGATAAACTCAAGCAAAATCTAGCCTTTGTATGAATGTGTTCAGGAGCGAAATGTGACACGCTCCTGAAACTCTGAAACAACACCAAAGGAGCGGCAGGATTCCCGCCGGACAGGAGCGGGACGTATTGGCTTCCAACAACAATGCAGTGGCCGTTTCCTGTGTGGGCTTCCTGTAGGCTGTGTGCCGTGTTCCAGCATGCAGTCAGCACTTTGAGTCCTGAGAGACTGTACAGGTATGTTTACAAAAGACACACACACAGTTTAAATCACACAGTCTTGAAAGCATACCTAGACAATCTTTCTTGCACGTTTGTTCTCAGACACACCCGACTGACTACATGAAATAGCATTTTCCTCAAACATTTCCGAGAGGCTAAATAATGCCTCTGAAATGTGGCAAGCCACTTCCTAAACATGTTCTCACTTCCATGGAGCTTGATAATAAATGTCAGCACTACAATGCAGTCAAACGTTTTTCTTTCCTCCCATTTCTTTTGGATTAATGGGAGTTTTGCTGATCGGCTTTACATAGTGTGTGGTCTATTTTATTGCATTATAGTATATAATTGGCTTTGATCATGAAGATCTAACACCTTTCCACCACTTGTGGCTTAAATTTTATTAAATATTACATTTTAAAGTGTTGGTTCCAACACTCAGCCTTTTAGGATGAATTTGCAGAAAATGACTAGCATGAACCTTTCTCATCTTTTATTTACTTCGCTGTGGGACTGCTTGACATAGCAGAACTATATACCAAAGTGTTGCTGTACTGAAGCACATTGCAACAGTGTGGCCAACAAGAGCCAGTTTTACAGCATGCCTGTGTCTCTTTAATCTTTTCCTCCGCATCCACATGCTGACGAGCTGGCCATGTGATAACTGACAACAAATTTGGAATTTCACAATGAATTACGCACATAAACTGCTGATTTACTTAAACTGTAAGAAAAAATGTAGGATAAAGATAAGTTCTTTTAATCTTACTTTACATCAGGCACAGTTCTTGCCAACCATACAAGAGTGGGCAGGCGGAGTAAAAGTAAAACGGCATTAAAAGCGGTACTAATAGCAGTAAAGCGTTAATAAAAACACAGCTGCTATGCAGTAGATCCACCTTTTATTTCATGGTTTCTCAAATAATTAATTTCATTTTTAATGCCCAGAGTACAAACTGTTCCTTAAAAAAAATCTAACATTTTATTCACAGAGTACAACATGCAGTTTTCTAGAAATAAATATTGTATGAGAATAAATACAATTTAAAGTAATTATAAATAAGAATAAGTTGTAGTAAACATATAATAATACAACACATATAATGTTAATGTAAAGATAAAAAAGCAATAAAAGTATATACACATGGTTAACAGAAGCTCTACCAGTGCTGTACCAGACCAGTGTTAAATGTTGGTTGTCTCATTGTTAAATTACACTTACAGCATTTGGCGGACATCCTTATCCAGAGCGACTTACAACTGATCAATCGGGGTTAAGGACCTTGCTCAGGGGCCTACAGTGGTGACTTGGTGGTGCTGGGCTTCGAACCCCGGTCTTTCTGGTATTAGTCCAGCACCTTAACCAGTAAGTGACCAATTCCACACAAAATTACACTGGATTCGAACTAGGGACCTTCTTCACACGGCTCCACTGTTCTAAACACTTCACCACCACATAATTAAATTCATTCATTCATCTTATTATCTGCTTATTTCCTAATTAGTGGCCACGGGGGTCTGCTGGTGCCCATCGCAGCTCACATAGAGCGAGAGGCGGGGGCACACACTGGACAGGTCACCAGCCCATCACAGGGCAACACATAGAGGAACAACCACTTACATACACATTCACTCTTATGGGCAATTTAGAATCACCAAATCAACCTAATGCACGTTTTTGGACTGTGGGAGGAAACCGGAGTAACAATTAAATTATAAACAGAAATTAAACAAAATAATTCAATAAATAAATGAGCATCGGGTATTCTGTGTTTCTGGATTTATCTGCTCTTTCTCACCTAATAAATCCTTACAGTAGGTTGAGATCATTTCCCATCCTGACAATCTTCTCAAACTCTAGATACTCATTTGGTCTCCAAAATAATGTGTTGTTCATGAGAAACATCGAACGAAGATAATAAAACTCTTAAAGAGCAGGTCGTTTGGAAATTCTTCCGGCGATGTGGTTCAGCTGCTGGTTGGTGTCGATGAGAGTTTCATTGAATAAAACGTGTTTCCAAAAATCACACCCGAAACACACTACTAATGGTCACCTTTCCACCAGACAAAAAACACAGCCATAATCGCTTACGTTTATTTCCTCTCAAAAACAATCGGCAATACATACAAATATGAAACGCTTAACATTTATGCATTATTATTATTATTATTATTATTAGTTAAAATCCCAATTTTATTTTATGCTTTATGCATTATTTTATATTCAGGTAAGCTCTTGATCGCGCCATGCCGGAGCAGCACAACTTCATTACCTGAATCAGGTAGATTTCCGGCTCCGTCACATGCACAGTGAGCGACGTAACAATGGCGAGGAAAGTTTACAATAACACCGAATAAGTATTAGAAAATATATTACTCACCGTTTATACGACTTTACACTATAATCTCGGATCGTTTTAGCAGAAAGTAATAATCAGCGAATATTCCTCATTTTCAGCTCCGTCGTCAGATCCCGAAGTATCAAATGCGGAAGAGCCGAGTGAAGTTGTCACTTAAGTGAAGTAACAGAATGACCTAAAGATAACATCAGCTTTAGCGTTCAAATAATCACCTCTCGGATTGTTCATTTCGTTCATGTAACTCTGCTATTCAAATATTGTAGATCGCAGCGTCCCGGTCCGAATGCAGTTCCCTCTCCAGTGTATGTTTGTGTTCGGCGGTAGCGACTCACTGCAACCACCTGAAATTCAGGATCTGGTGATGTTTCCAGCGTTGAGCTCAAACCCCGCCCCTCACTGGGTGTCGTCTTGCCAAAACCCCGCCCCTCGCTGTGTGCTGTCCGACGTAAACCCCGCCCCTCTCGGTGTACTGTCCGGCTTAAAGCCCGTCCCCAGTCTACTGTAATAGGCTGTAACCCCGCCTACAGCCTGTATATGTAGACCCGCCCCTGTATGTAGCGTAGAGCTTAAGCCCGCCTCTCATGACAGGCCGAGGTGCTGTCCTACGGCGTGAGGAGGGGGTTGTAAAGTTCTTCGAAGCTTTCATCCATATTTTTCTAAACTTCAAAGGTCGTACTTATTTCGGGAATGCAGATACTGTTCCAGCGCTGATGTACTTTTATTATATTCCGCATCCTTGGCAAATTCAGCCAAACACTCTTTTCAGATTGACATGAGCAAAATATGCTGTGTTAATAAATCCTCCATTTATATTTACAGCATTGGGCAGACCCCCTTATCCAGAACCACTACCTTTATCTCTACTGCACGCTTTGCGTACTGGTTCCTGGATTGGATTCCTTGACAAGGGGTCTCTCTGATTTTTTCCACTGTCCAAAAACTTGGTGATTTGTGATAGATGAATTTCGGCAAGAGTAAAAGGGAAAGTTTATAGGGCTGTAGTGAGACTTGCAATGTTGTACGGTTTAGAGACAGTGGTGTTATCAAAAAGACAGGAGGTGGAGCTGAAGGTGGCAGAGTTGAAAATGGTGAGATTTTCATTGTCAGCGACGAGGATGGCCAGGATTAGAAATGAGTTTATTAGAGGGACGGCGCATGTAGGATGTTTTGGAGACAAGGTGAGGGAGGCTAGGTTGAGATGATATGGACATGTGCAGAGGAGGGACATGCAGTATATTGGTAGAAGAATGCTGAGGATGGAAGTACCGGGCAGGAAAAAAGGAAGACCAAAGAGGAGATTTATAAATGTGGGGAAGGAAGATATGCAGGTAGTTGGGGCAAATGAGGCAGATGTGGAGGGCAGGGTAGTGTGGAGAAGAGCGATCCGCTGTGGCGATCCCTAACGGGAGCTTCTGAAAGAAGAAGAAAAAAAGAAGAAGGTTGAATGGTGATTCTTCTGGAGTGTGTGTGTGTGTGTGTCTGTGTCTGTGTGTCTGTGTGTGCTTTGTCTACATGTGACCCTGTAATGACTGGTGACCTGTCCCCTGCCTTTCAACCTATGTGGGTTGGGATAGGCTTCAGCAGACCCAAGTGACCTTAATTTAGGAAATATTGGATTAGAAGAGGAATGAATAACTATCTCGACTAAGCAGTTGGGGTTAACAGTCTTACTCAGAGGCTCATCAATGGTAGCTTGGTGGTGTTGGGAATTAAACCTTAATCTTCTTTCCATTCCATTTAGATCAAGTGGCCAAGAGAAAAGCATGTCAGAAGAAAGATTCGGTAAACAAAAATCAAGGGTAAATGAATGGCATAGTGGTTATCATAGTTGCCTCACAGCAATTAGGTCCCAGGTTTGATTCCCGGACAAGAGGTCTTTCTGTGAGGAGTTTACCGGTTTTCTCTGGGTACTTCAGTTTCCTTCTGACAGTCCAAAAACATGTACATTAAGTTGATTGGTGATTCTAAATTGCCCGTAGGAGTAAGTTTGTTTGTCCCTGCAATGGACTGGCATCCAGTGTGTCATTCTGCCTATAGTCAAATCTGTGCTGAATGATGAATGAATGAATTAAATCACATAAATAAGATTCATTTGTTTATACACAAAAATGTATTCATTAATTCATCTTCTTACCCGCTTATTCCATAATTTGGGATCACGAGGTCACTGCTGATGTCTATCCCAGCCTACATAGGGCAAGAGGCGGGGGGGTCCACCCTGGACGAGTCGCCAGACCAAAATGTATAATAAATAATGACATAATATAATAAAAAATAATATACATTTTATGAAACACATTTATTTAAACTTTATTTAAAATATGTTTACTTTTAAATTAAACTATTCAATGAATTATACTGCCTTGAGATGGACTGGCGACCCGTCCAGGGTGTACCCCCGCCTCTCGCCCTATGTGTGCTGGGATGGGCACAGCAGACCCCCGTGACCCCGGATTCGGGAATAAGCGGGTAAGAAGATGAATGAATGAATGAATTATACTATTTACATAATGTTTATGAATCAGCTTTTTTGTAAATGGGAAAAAAGGTCATATGCTGCTTAACTAAGTCTCATTATAATAATTACCATTAACGATTTCTCTTATAACCTGCATCAGTTTTAATCATTCTGACACATGCAGCATGTTTTATAGAAACACATCACCTAAAAAAATGTTAATTTTGAGTAAATAATTAGGACAAGGCTGCACAGTGGCATAGAATGGTCGTCTCACAGAAAGATGGTCCTGGGTTTGATTCCTGTACAAGGTGTTTTTTGCATGTTCTCCCCACGGTTGCCTGGGTTTTCTCTAGGTTTTCTTCCACAGTCCAAAAACATTAAGTTGATTAGTGATTCTAAATTGTTCATAGGAATGAGTGTGAGAATGTGTCTATTTATGGCGATGTGACAGAATGATGACCTGTCCAGGGTCACCTTTATTTATCAAATGAAGGTTAGATGATGAAGGTAGGACAATTATACAGTATATACAAAAGTATTACATTTAAAAAATGCCTCTATGAACAATAACAAACTGGTGGAATAAAACAAAAAAAATCATTTTTATAATTCAAATGTTTTATTTTGTTGTATAAAGTGCATATTTTTATTAATATCTTTGCACAATTTTTAACGTAAACCCAACTTAGGTCAATGAGATTTATTAAACATCTATTAAACTTGGTCTAATGAATGTAAGACCTAGGGAAGAGGTTCTGATCGTTCATTTGTCTGCCTGCTGTGCACGAGTGGATAAATTATTAAAAGTATACAGGGGCAAGTAATAAAGAGTGTAGTGAGAGGTCACAGTGTATCTGAACGAATTAGGCTTTTCACTTGAAGAGTCATTGTTTTTCCCCTCTGTAGGGAGACCAGAACCGTTCTTAATCTTTTTTATTAGGTCTTTAAATATGTTGCCTTGTTATACCACATGTATAACCAGCCTAATAGCTTTTCTGTTTTACAGCTACAATCTGTGGTCTTAATACAACTAAAGGTAGAATAAAACTATTGATATACAATCTTAATTTTAACACTGCACTTGTCATATACCAAATAGTTTATAAGTTACAAATAAAAGCTAAAAAGTAACACAACCACTTACATTTACTATTTATCATTTGACAGATTCATCCTTCCTTCCAGACTGTCCTGAAGAATCAATGAATCAATTAATACATCCTCATAGTTCACTAGGTCAGTAGGTCAGTATATAAAAAATTGTTAAAGATAACATTAAAACACACAAGATGACTATTTAAAAAAATATATATCTTGGCCTCAGGAGCATTAGTAACATTTAAGCTTGTCATGTATAATGCTTGTTATACTGGGTTGCATGTCTACCAGTTGTCTGTTTGATAAAACATTGGGTTAAACAACAACGAGACATAATAATCCCTGATAATTTGTTTAAGAAAAACACTAAATAAGTATCTAAAGCAAACCTCTTGTCTAAATACAGGAACAAATTTCTGGCAGGTACCCACGTTACATCAACCCTGGAAAATTGTTAAGTGGTGATGGTGATGTATTTTTCCTTTAATGTTTGCTGTAGCCGTGGTAGCAAAGGCTTTCACAGATACAGCTAGTGTAGATGACATTTAGTATAAGCTAAATGGACTCATCATTAAAGAAAACTCCTGCCATGTATTACTAATGTGAATATGAGAAGAGGTTGAATGCAACCTGTATGCAAACTGAAAGCATCAATGTGGTAGTAGAGAATGTATAACTTAGTGATGGTTGGACCAGCAGAAAAAGCTGTAATTTCATATCAGCCTCAGGAGAACTGCTCATGCTTTACTAGTTAGAGCTCTGTAGGCTTTAATTGGACTCTGGAGGATCCCATTTCCATTTGAACAACAGGGAGAGGTTTTGAACATGACATGAACATGAGTCAATATCTATGCTGATTAACATGAATACCATTTTTCCATTTTGGTATATTCTGTCATAGAACATTTAAAGGTTAACTGTGGCAGCAGTGATTCATCACCATCTATTAAATGTTTTAGTTCATTATAAATGGTTGTGTTTTTGTTTAGCAATATCTCAAAGTTACCTTTAGAATGTGACTGAAGAGGAAACATTAAAACTAACATTTTGACATGACTGGTAAGTTTGCTGAAAATAAGCATCACCTTGTTGTCAGTGGAGTTTTTTCCTCGATCTGAATCCACATGCGATATCAAACATTTTCTTCCACAGCAATGTGAAGCTTGAATGTGAGATATCTCTTCATTCAGCTTCGACTGTAAGTGGGATAAGTGAGATCATACACTAATGTCAGGTAAGGAAGTCTTACTTTTTAATTAAACTATTCAGTTAAATTATACTACTTATATATTGTGCTGTTCTGAAATCATAGGGGGAAAATTGTGCTTTTGTGGAAAAAGGGTCAAATCCAGCTGAAATAAGTCTCATTATAATAATTGCCTTAAGGGATTTTTCATAACCTGCATTAGCAGCATGTTTTATAGAATACATCATCTAATAGAACATAATTTTGAGTAAAAAAGTAGGACAAATAAATAAAAAAGGGATATAATATGAAAACAACAGACAACAGAAAAAAACGGAACAAAACAAAACAAAACAACTGCCTGAACAACAACTGGTGAAATGAAACAAAATATTCATTTTCATTCATTCATTCATTCATTCATTCATTCATTCATTCATCCATTCATCTTTTTACACACTTATTCCCGAATCCGGGGTCACGGGGGTCTGCTGCGCCTATCCCAGCACACATAGGGCGAGAGGCGGGGGTACACCCTGGACAGGTCGTTTTTATTATTCACATAATAATAATAATAATAATAATAATAATGATAATAATAATAATAATAATAATAATAATAATAATGATAGTCTTGGTGTCAAAACATAAAACACATGCAATTTCAAAAATCTATTCCAGATTTATTCCCATTTTGTTATTTGATTAAACTCCACTTCTTCAGGTAAGACTTTCCACTCCAATGTTGTGCTTGAATATGAGATATCTCTTCATTCAGCTCCAATAGTATTAGTGAGATCAGACTCTAATGTAAGGTAAGGAGGTCTGGGTTGCAGTGGCCATTTGACTTTTTGCTGTGTTTTTGTGCATTCAGGGTCATTGTCATGCTGGAACAGTGTTGGAGTCTCTTGAAGTTCCAGTGAAGAAATAATGTAATGCTACAATATACAAAAACATTCTAGGCAACTGTGGGCTTCCACTGTTTGGAATGGAACCACTTATGGATCTGACCTTTAAGATCATTTTCTGCCACTCCTGCAGGCTTTATATTGGAGAGCTTTTTTATTTTCTATAATTAGAATTACTAAAGAAAATGTAGAATTGAAATAATTTAGAATATTGTAAAAAATAGGGCGGCGCGGTGGCGTAGTGGATGGCACAGTCGTCTCACAACAAGAAGGTCCCGGGTTTGAATCTCGGGCCGGGATCTTTCTGTGCGGAGTACTTCGGTTTCCTCCCACAGTCTAAAAACATGCAGATTAGGTGGATTGGTGATTGTAAATTGTCCATTGGAGTGAATGTGTGTGTGAATGGTTGTTTGTC
>JAOTRA010000034.1:6012900-6027194 GCA_026260255.1 Pseudolaguvia tuberculata
CCCTATGTGTGCTGGGATGGGCGCAGCAGACCCCCGTGACCCCGGATTCGGGAATAAGCGGGTAAGAAGATGAATGATGAATATACATAAGTCCATCTTTGAATGACCTTTGTGTAATATGATACACTCTGATGACAATAGCCTTGCCAGATAAACCTTGGACAGATGGACAGATAGACAGACAGATAAATAGACAGACAGCCTGGTGGACTGAGGGAGATATAGATGAATAGACGGACACAGATAGGCAGACATATGGACAGAGAAATATAATTGACAATAAAAATAAATAAAAGTAATCAATTTAAATGTATTACTATGTTGCTTTTCCAGTGTGCGTTGTTGTACACCTCCATAAGTGGACAGAGACGACTGCGTGTTCACAACCTCAGTTTAAACTGCAGCTCGCAGCTAGCTGAGCTCTACAAGAGCTGTGAGACGGATGCGCTGATCAACTTCTTTGCCAAGTCAGGTAAAACATGAGGCCATATTTTCAGGTCAAAATTGTTGAACCTACTGTACTTATCATTTATCTAGCTTAGTTGCCGTACTAGACCAAACAGCAAAATAGAATTGGCTAATCAAATTTGTATCTTGTAATCTCAATGTCATTAACATTTTTCCATTATTCAGCATACCACGCTATTCTAAGCCAGCCAGTAAAGACAGTGAGGGAGATCCTGGTGAGACAGACGGCTCATATGCTGGCTTGTTATAGGAAGAACTGTGCTACACCTTCTGCTGCAAGTCAGGTTGGATTAGTCATTCGTGTCTTTTCTGAGAAATGAGACTGATTTAGGTTTTGCGAAGGTTTTAGCAATTTTTTCATAATTATTGGATACTGGAAAATGAATGTTTCTTATCTTTGACTTTTATGCCAGTTGTTCTTTTCTATTTCATGTGATGTCACTATGTGCAGCTGATTCTGCCCGATGCGATGAAAGTGTTTCCGGTTTACATGAACAGCCTGATGAAGACTCCAGTCCTGGTGGGCAGCACTGATCTCCCTACAGATGACAGGGCTTTCTATAGACTGAATGTCATGTCCATGGGTGTGGAGGAGAGCCAGGTGTTGTTATACCCACAGCTCATTCCGGTGGTAAGATCACAAAACATGGAAAAGAGACAAATAATGTGTTATACCATTTGATTGCATATTATTGTGTGCTGTTTTATTGGTTGTTGAAACACAATGCAGGGTGAAATGATATGTTTGTATGTTTAAGCGCAAAATGTGTAGTTCATAGTCATTTTGTTTCTTACATAATTCATTGACATGAGCCATTAAAACACACAAATAAACAAATACAAATAAGGCTAAAATCATAAAATATGGCAATTACAATTGTGCAGAATTAGAAAACATACATTTTTTTGTTTCTCGTTCTAAGTACCTTTTAAAGTTCCAAAGATATTTTTAAAATAAACTTACACATTTACATATTTCACAAATATTTTGTGTGACTTTGGTTATAAGTTTCCATGCTTTGTTTGTCAGCACTCCATGGATGTGGCAGGTGATTCAATTCCTCCAGCAGTCCGCTGTTCTGAAGAGCGTCTGATTGAGACTGGGCTGTTTTTGCTGGAGAATGGACAGTCAATGTTCCTGTGGCTGGGCCAAGCCTGCTCACCTGACCTCATTCAGAACCTTTTCAATGTACCATCTATGGCCCACCTCAATCCAGACACGGTCTGATACACCAGCATCTCATGGTTTTATTATCGATAAATGACCTGATGACCACTGACTAATAATGGTGTTAATATGTCTGCAGACTATCTTGACAGAACTAGACACCGCTTACTCCAAAAAGCTTCACTCCATCATTCGTGCCATCACTGAGAAGCGGTGCAAGTCCATGAAGGTACTTATTTAGCTATTACTACATCGACATACACTTTGTTTTGAGATTAACTAAACAATGTCTTATTAAATCGTCCAAGTCTTTTTAAAGGGATGTTTGCTTTGTTGTAGATGGTGATTGTAAAGCAAAAAGACAGATCGGAGATGCTCTTCCGCCAACTCCTTGTAGAGGATAAAAGCCTATATGGAGGAAATTCCTACCTAGAATTCTTATGCTCTGTTCATCGTGAGATAAGGCAGCTTCTCACCTAATATACACACAGACTTGTATACAATCATCAGCCTCTTTATTAAAAACACCTGCCTATTGAAGGATCAATCAAATCAACATATAAAAGTGTCAGTAGTGCAATACACGCAATCATGACATTAAATCAAGACTGGTTTGTGATGACAGAAAAAACACAGTAATTTAAATAACTAATTTTGAAACCAAAGACAGCAAAAAAGGATCTCAAAGCTTTTTCTTTTTAAAAAGTTGATGTCTTTTCTAGGTAGTGGTTCTGAATCTGAATATTACATTCACAGCATGAATGTGCAGCTGCAAACACACAGCTGGACCAGAGTTTTAAAGAAGTGTTGCCAACATCAACCGGAGTCCATGCCGGTAAGAACGGTTGCTGTTTGATGGGCAGAGATTTTTAGTATAGTGTTTATAATGAAGTGGTTGGATTGTGTATAGACCGAACCTGTGCACATAATACATAAACTTCCTACTATCCTAAGGGCTGTCCTTTAATAACTGTATAACTTCATTAAGACATTATAAGTGCTCTTATTTGACCAATTTTACTCAAAATACTAGTTTGGAATTAAGCTGTTGTAGGTGCCATAACATCTTCTAATATTTTCAATCTAGTGACATGACATAGAAAACAAAAGATTAAAAATGGCATTTCTACTTTTTATTAAAAAGTACCAAAGAGTCAGAGTCTATTAAAGACACCCACATTAAATCAGGCGTTTTTTGCTTATTATGATTAAGATGATGGGAAGTGCTGTCTATTAGAAGCATTAGTCTGAATTTAATAAAGCGCTGTTAGATTAAGTTTTATTTATTCATGAAAACTAAGAAATTATTTCACATGCAATTCTTTGTACTAGGGCTGGACGATACGAGTGTAAAATCAAAACCTTGATTCAGTAAATATCTGACATCAATTGCAATTAATGAACATTGTTGGTTATTTTCTTATTATTTATTTTGTTGTTCTATTTCGCTGCATTTTTCTTTGCTATAAGCTCCTCTTGTTGCACAGTTGACTAGAGTTCACTGCCATGTTTCTTCGGCGTCACTGACTGGACCAGGTAAAGTCATGCAACTTCACCAATGGCAATATAGTTTTAAGGGAAAAAGTATTACAAAAATTAAATAGCCAACATTGGACTATTAAATCAATTATAGATCATCAAATTCGGAATTGGATACGTGTTGATTATTCGTCCAGCCCTAATTTGTATTTGGACTTCATTTGTCATTTTAGTAATATTTACATTATAAATGTATACACAGTATGACCGTGATTTTGGTGTTTAGCAACTGACTGTATAGTCTGGAAAACAAATCCTATTCAGTGTTAGGCATCGTATGTGGATAAGGTTTTGTCTATCTATACTCAAAGAACCATCTTCATGCCTCGCAAATTGAATAGACTATTCTTCATATTCAGTACATAATAATCTTTTTTTTTATTAGCCAGGTTATTTTATTACTTCTGTATTAAATTTGGGTGCGAACGGGGTAAAGAAGCCAATATAACTGCTTACAGTATCTTATAGTGTAGAACTAGATTAAAATATCTAAAAGTTGGACCAGTTCAACTAAGGATAGGATGCTGTGCCATATACGACATTCCTGTTTATGACAACCAGTATGAAGCCTTATAATAAAAGTAACTGAACTAAAGAAACACACATTTGTTCTTAATAAATGTTTTTCATTTGTGTGAATGCTAAATATGAATATTAAATATGTGAATGCTAAATATGACTATTAAAAACCTACAGCATTGCTGAGCTACAGTAACTATCACACCAACAACACTAATTAGATTTTTTTCTTTGGCCCAAACTGATCAACAGGCAAAACACAAGCAGAGAGGTACTGTACATTCAGAGCTGTTTATTGATTCAATGTCAACTAATGTTCTCTAATAGCACTGGGAGGTGAGATATGACCAGAGATATTAAGAGCTGCTCATTTACTCATTAATATCCCTTAAGATCTCTAACATGGAGGACTTGCATGTTCATTTACAGAACATGCAGCATTTTACCTTCTTGGTGCAAAGTGTCTACAGCATCTGACACGTTTTGCAAACTTAAGTAAATCAAAACTAAACACCTTCGAAAATTTAGTGGATGATTTTGATCTTGCAGATATACCGAGTTTCCACTAGGTGGCGACATATTAATGTAAATTCACCATCTGTACTATATATTTATATATACTGTATATATTTGACTTTTGATATACTTTATTGAGCCCATGAGGGAAATTAAGTAAGTTAAGGTCAGAGCGAAGGGTCAGCTATTGTACAACGCCCCTGAAGCAGGAAGGGTCTTGCTAAAGGATCCAACAGTGGTGGACTTAAGCCAAGGTCTTCCTGGCCAACCAATCAACAGCTCAACACCTTATCCATTACTTGGAAAAAAAGAAATTACAATACAATAGTTAAAAATAAATAAATAAGAGATTAAATCCACCCTTAGCAAATGTAGGAAGAATCTCTTTAAATCCGTTTAAAACAAAACACCTAAAAGTGTAGTGTTATGTTCAGTACCAGGATTATTTCTTGGAGAGCTTAGTGGTTAAGGTGTTGGACTACTAATTTAAATATCACTGTTTGATTCCACCACCAAGCTACCACTACTGAGCCCCTGAGCAAAGCCCCCAACCTCTAATTGCTCAGTTGTAAAACAGCTTATTGTAAGTTGCTCTGAATATCTCAAATGTAAATGTGTATTGTTGCCCTAAAGTATATTGTTGATGGTAATTGCATTACATGACAGTATAAAGTGTTGCCTGTGGACAAGGGCTTTAGATGCTACTGGGAGACAACAACATACATCTGCTACCCAGCATGCATGCTGTTCTGTCTGTGCTGTAGTAATTTACAGCTCTACCTACCATCTTTGATTCAGTCAGCAGGAGCTAATCAGTTCTAATGTAGAAAAACAGGGGAAAAGCATGTGAGGGGGAAAAGGGAGACTTTTAATAAATACTGTGCTGCCATGTATCTAAAAAATATTATTTCATTATATTATTATTAAAAGTACAATTGAAAAATAGTTCTAAATGAATTTGGAAATTTCTTGAAATATGTTTAATATACAAACTGTATTCATAATACAGGTGCTGGTCATATATAATCAGAATATCTGCAAAAAGTTCCATTTAAGAAGTGAAACTCGTATAATGTATACATTCATTCCACTTAGACTGATATATTTCAAGTGTTTATTTCTTTTCATTTTGATGATTAAAACTGACAACTAATTAAAACCCAAATATTGTTTAGTATTGATGACACATGGTGCCACGCTCTCATCAGCTTATTAATTCAAAACAACTGCAAAGGCCTTCAAACGGTCTCTCGGTCAAGATCTGTAGGCTAACCAATTATAGTGGAGACTGCTGGTTTGACTGTTGTCCAAAAGATGACCACTGACATCTTGTACAAGGAGGGAAGACAAAAAAGGTCATGGCAAAAGAGGCAGGCTGTTCACATAGCTCTGTCTCCAAACACATCAATAGAGAGGTGAAGGGAAGAAAAAGATGTGGTAGAAAAAAGTGTACAAGCAATAGGGATAACCTCATCCTGAAGAGAATTGTTTTACAAAACCCATTTAAATTATGGGAGAGATTCACAAAGAGTGGACTGCAGCTAGAGTCAGTGCTCCAAGAACCACTACGCATAGAGGTGTGTTAGACATGGGTTTCAACTGTCGCATTCCTTGTGTCAAGCCACTCTTGAACAACAGACAGCATCAGAAGCATCTCACCTGGGCTAAAGACAAAAAATGGTCCAAAGTTATGTTCTCTGACAATATTTTGGAAACCAGTGTCCCAGAGTCTTGAGGAAGAGAGGCGAGGCACAGAATCCACGTTACTTTTGGTCCACTATGAGGAAAATCAATGGGGTATTGTGAAGAGGTAAATACAATATGCCAAACCCAACAATGCAAAAGAACTGAAGGTCACGATCAGAGCAACCTGGACTTTCATAACCCCTGACTCCATGCTACGCCCCATTGCTGCAGTAACTCAGGCAAAAGGAGCCCCAACTAAGTATTGTGTGCTGTACATGCTCATACTTTTCATGTTCAGACTTTTCAGTGTGCCAAAATGTCTAAAAATCCTTTATATTCTACTTTTCTGAAACACTGAATGTTTTTTTAAAATTAGTTGTCAGTTATAATCATCAAAATGAAAAGAAATAAACACTTGAAATATATTAGTCTGTGTGAAATGAATGTATACATTATACCAGTTTCACTTCTTAAATGGAATTAGTGAAATAAAGCAACTTTTCAAAAATATTCTTTTTATATGACCAGCACCTGTATACACTGCCTGGCCAAAAAAGGTCACACACTAATATTTACATTTACAGCATTTGGCAGACACTTTTATCCAGACTTACAATTGATCTCTACTGTACAACTGAGCAATTGTAGGTTAAGGGCTTTGGTAAAGTGCCCAAAGTGGTTGCTCGGTGGAGGTGGGACCACATATTTCGTTGGACCGCCTTTAGCTTTTATTTCACTGTGAAAAAAATCCATTGATGGAACGACCTTTTCTTTCTGTATATTCAGGGAGTCAGCGGACCTGATTCTTTGAACACCAACTAACCTGACCAACTGTAGACCTATTTGCGCTGTTAAATCCAGGTGGTTCCTTTTTTTTTGGCTAGGCAGTGTATGAAAAAATTCTCTCTATATGTATATATGTATATATCATACTTAACTTTTTAAAAACTTTGTGGAATGAAAATGTCTGTGCATTTATGGGCTTTTATTTACAGTAAATTAAACCGTAAACTAATTTCACAGGCTCTGTGTGTATAACTTTCTTACAACATTAAAAGTGCTTCTGCTGTAAAAGGTAATGAAACTAATCAATTTGTTTTGTTTCAGTAATACTGTTAACATTTAATAGATCACTGCTGGTGGAATAAAACAAATTTGTTCCAGCATTTTCTCTTCTATACAGTAGGTGGTGTTCGGTATACCTTCATGAACAAAAGCCTTTCAAATGGCAGTTTCTGTAAACTGTTAATTAAAATCATGGCCTTGAAACAGGAATGAAATGAAGTGAAATGTGTTTGGAAGCCAGATAAACGCAGCTTTGAGTGTTGGTTGAGTGTCTGAGTGTTCAAATCCATCCCTCTCAAAGAATCTCATCACATGTGAAGCTGAAAGGTGTTTGCATGATCCGACAAGCCATAAGAGGTCTGTCGTCCACTTGACCATCAGATGACATTTTCAAAAAGCTGCATTGATTTCATGATGTTTTCATCCTGTCAAGAACATACAAGCACAATTGAGTCATTTTAAGGAAATTACATGGTCTCAGTAGGATACACTCACGTTTATCATCGAGTTTTGCTCTACAGAAGATAATGTATAGAAATACTCAATGGACCCTTATCGTACCACCAGTAGTGTTTATTGAAGCAGTGTACTGATTCTTCCAGTTTTGCTGTTAGACCAATGGCGGCGTTGGCGTTAAATTTAGCCAAAAGAGAAACTTTCTTTATTGAACAAGTAGTTTTAACTACATGGTTAAGTATCTGTGTGTTCTTGTTGTCCTGTTAGTTTGTAAATTGCTTTGAGAGACGTTTATTTCACTAATATCAATGCCTTCAGTTGTCACATACAGTTAACAGCACAGTGAAACTCTTTCTTCGCATATCCCAATGTAGTAGGTTGGGGTCATAGTGCAGGGTCAGATCGGATATAGAAAGGGTTAAGGGTCTTAACTCAAGGACCCAACAGTGAGAGACTTGTCTTTTTGGTTTTCCTTGGCAGTGGTGGGGATTGAAACCAGGTCTTCCTGGACAATCTGGTTTTAAAGTTATTTATTTTTTTTACTTTCCAGGTTACGTATGAGGTTAGCAGTTGTTGTCTGTGGTTGTATAATTATGTCTATCCCTCTTTTGCATATCAGATATAATAAACAAAGTGGTAGTAGGGCAGTCAGGTTATTTCTGGTCTATCCAAAAGAATAAGTAACCTCATAAGCTTTAGTTTGCTTAATGTTTGTGGAAAGTTTATCCCTCCAACCGGAAACATACTCTAGTTCCTGTTTCGCATGGCACCTTGTTTACTTCATCCAGTTGGAAAAGTTTATGTACCATTAGCGTGGTTTTCCACAAACATGGACCTTAAGGTGAGTACTATCCTTGGGCCTGTGTCTTTTCTGGTCTCTCTCTCTTGCATATCTTTCAAAAGTCCATTGATCATTTCCAAAATAATTAATAATAATGTCTGATATTCCCTTAATCAAATATGGAAACATCTTTACATTTAACTTAAATGTAAATTATTGTATTGGAATGAGAAAGCAGACTTACATTTTGACAGCAGTCTATAAACTCATCTATGGTGACAACGCCGTCCTTATTTTTATCCATTTTCTAAAACAAAGAAAAGTCACATTTCAAAATAAAGAAGTAACCAAACTCCAAGGTTCAGACACATTTCACTAGTCATATATTAGCCATATATTTCTTCATTTCAGGGAGTTTTTCTTTACACTTTTACTGTTTCTGCTTTCTGTGTAAAGCTGCTTTGAGCACGGTCACAACAAAAAGGTCCTGGGTTCAGTTCCCGGGTCGGGGAGCTTTCTGTGCAGAGTTTGCATGTTCTCCCCGTGCTTGCGTGGGTTTTTTCTGGGTACTCTGGCTTCCTCCCCCAGTCCAAAAACATGCAGATTAGGTCAATTGGTGATTCTAAATTGTCCATAGGAGAGAACGTGTGTGTTTTGGTGCAATTGGTGGCGTGTCCAGAGTGATGTGTCCTGTCTATCACCTTTTGTGTGCTGTGATAGGCTCCACCAGAGCCCCGTGATTGTAAATTATGGAATAAGCAGGTTAGAAGATGAATGAATTAATATTTTTTTACCTGGAAAAATATCTCGACATGTTGCCTTGGTGTTTCCTCTTTAAGAATAGGATATGTCCATTTGCCCATCATGTCATAAATGGCCTTCATGATGTCTAACATTTCCTGTGATAAAAATCACAATTATGTTTTATTAATCAAATACATGTTTCTTATTTTAAAACTTGAACCTGTTTCAGAATTTGTAATACTTCTTTTGTTATGTATCCATCTTTATTAATATCATACAGATTAAATGCCCAGTTGAGTTTCTCCTGAACTGTGCCTCGGAGCAGTATAGACAAGCCCATTACGAAATCCTGCAATCAGATCAAGCACAAACATCCTAAATAGTCTCTTAAAAATAATTCTAGAACACTTACACGTCATTAAATCTGATTGTTCATACGTTGATTAATTTTGTAGAAAATCACAGTCAAAGAAGTCAAATGTGATTGTTTCTTAAGTCATTTATACAGACTCATGCTGGCAAAATGGAAAGTGACTAATCAGACATGATTCTAATGTTCGTAACCAAATGAATGAGTTCATGTTATAAGACCAATCAGGACACTGTTGCATTTTTCTGGCTAGAATTCAATAAGAAATAATGTTTAACTGCTGGTAAATAAGTTGATTGGGACAGGAAATGGTGGGATACCTCTGCCAGCAAACAATTTATACTTCTTTACATTAGCACTGGCACAAAGATCAAACAGACAAACACTAATAAAGTCTTTCTGACAGTTCTACACAATGAAAAGATGACAATTAAAAACCTCATAGAATAAATAAAAAAATAATTGTGAAAAATTAATTGTTGAAGATCAGAGCCTGAGTTGAAACTCAGAAGGCATTAATCATCACTGTGATAAATTCTGTATTGAAAATGGAATTGGGACCAAAAAGGTTCTAATCTGCTTATTACCTAACTTAACGTCATAGGGTCTGCTGGAGCCAATCCCAGCGCACATACTGTATGGCAGGAGTACACCCTGAACTGGTCACCAATTTATCTCAAGGCCACACATAAGCGAACAACCACACACACAGACACACACTCATGGGAAATTTAGACTCACAAATCAACATAATGTTCATGCTTTTGTATTGTGGAAAAAGAAGCTGTAAACATGTGTCCGCTTAAAAACGGTGTGGGGGGAAAAAGGTGTGTTACCTCAAAACTCAATGCACTGTTGTGGTCTGTGTCAAATGCGTTGAACAGAAAATGTGCATATGTGGAAGCATCTGAAAACACAAAGCAAGCACTGTAATTCCACTTTTCATCGCAATCTCGGTCACTTAATATCCTCCTTATGACAGGAAACTACTTTTCCTTTATTTGTTTTCTTCATAACTGTATTAAAGCTTCTTTAAATACTGGCAACTTTACTTTGTCTTTTGCACATTCAGCACTTTTATATTTTTGATTATTTCTCATAAAATACTAATTCACCATGTAGAACGTTGTGAAGTCGTCCTTACAAAACTGAAAAAAGTTGCTCAATTTCATCACATGACTATTTCGCAATAAAAGACTAAAATGCTTACAATCATATAATTAAAGAAATACTTTGCCGACAAAAATGACAATTCTGACATTTATATCTTACCTTATTAAATTATATGATACATATATCATAATCTGCTTTGATTGCGTTTTGATTTTGGTTTGGTCTTTAAAGTGAAGGTACTGACTACATTTTGACAGTGTGCGTTAAAATGTGTGTTTTGACGTGTTCAATATCACCTTGCTGGATTTGGGCCTGCATCAGCACCACAGATGTTGAACAAATATTGTCATAAATGCACAGTCCACATGATGCTGTAGAATCAGCTTTGTCATGATTGTTTCTAGCTATTTTGCTGTGTCTCAAAAGTGATGGTTACCTTGCTGTCCATGAAAGGATAAGATAATCCTCAGATTTCATCAAATTGTCTGACATTGTGTTTCATAGGTCCAACTTGAATAAACTATATCTCTAAATGTATTTCCTTAATTAACTATGATAGTGATTATACAGCAGTTGAACATTGTGCTATGGAAAGGCAAATATGACTTATAATACAAACCTGAAACAACAAAAACAAGTAATATCCCAACCAGGAATGATACCAACCTCCTTGGGGGAAAAACTGTGAGTAAATTTCCTTAAATGTATCTTCATTGACCACGCCACTTGGACATTCCTACAAGAAAAGAAAATTAGTATTTTAGCATGCGATATTTACTTTTAAAATTGTGTAATTCTGGTAAGAAACGTTTTCCACAATGGTATCAATTTATCAATCCATACATCCATAAATTCTCAATCCATCCCTCCCTTAATCAATCGATCCATCCATCCGTACCACTGCCGGCTGTAAGAAAACATTTCTTTCTTGTAAAATGTGAAGTAACAACCACAAAGTGATTTTAAATCACATGCACTTTCTGTATGCAATAATAGCTTCTCATACCAATGAGCTGTTCCTTTAAGGACCAAAGAGGCCATTCATGTGAGAGGCTTTATTCATCATTCTCTTTGTTGTGAAAGTTGATTATTCTTCATTGTATCATTGGAGCTGAATCAGCAGCCGAAATGAATAGGAAGGCTCGCCCTGATTTATAGCAAGTGCTCTGAAATGGAATTGAGCTAAGTGCTTAAAAGATAAGGCAGTGTCACTACAGTGTCATTAATAAAAAGCCAGTGTGCTGTGAGAAAAGACTGGGAATGTAAAATGTCCAGCTTTACTGGATATGAGTAAATGTTTCATACTTATTTTTGCACTTACAATAATACAATAGTAGACTAAAGTACACTAGTTATAATATCAGATATAATAACACAATGGCGGCGCAGTGGCGTAATGGTTAGCATTGTTGCCTCACAACAAGAAGGTCCCAGGTTTGATTCCCAGGCCAGGGGTCTTTTTGAGTTTGCATGTTCTTCCTGTGCTTGCATGGGTTTCTGCCAAGTACTTTGGTTTTCTCCCACAGTCGAAAAACGTGTGTGTGTGTGTGTGTGTGTGTGTGTGTGTGTGTGTGTGTGTGTGTGTGTGTGTGTTTGTGTGTGGCCCTGTGATAGACCTGTCCGGGGTGTGTCCCTGCTTCTTGCCTTATGTGTGATTGGCTATGGTCCAGCAGACCCCAGTAACCCCGATGTAGAGAATAAACGGGTTAGAAGATGAATGAATGAATGAATGAATGAATATTACAATAAATATTCTATTTAATCAGGGAAGTAAAGTAGTTACATAATTTTTTAAATGAACATAAGCACTGATGAAAATGTTAATAACAGCAGGCAGTGTGTGCTTGTTAATTGAAAACTGGGGAGCTCTAATAAGCCAAATTACCCACAACATTGTTAGTGTGCGTCAGTTTCAGAACCTGATTGTAGCTTTTAGGAGATTAACATTTGGCCAAACGTCTGTAGACACCTGACCATCACACTCATGTGCACAAAGTTGGAAACATGTTTAAAAACATAAGGAAAACCTACCTTGGCTGGAGTGAAAGCACTTGAATGACCTATCAACAATAATTGCAATCTTATTTGGATATCCACAAGCACAAGTGTGAAGCTAATAGTGTAGATAAGGAATTGGTAGGGGACTCCTAATTGTAAGTTTGCGGTTCAATTGCCAGCACCAACAATTTACCACTGCTAGGCCCCTGAGTAATGCCCCTAAACCTGAGTTGTATAAAAGAGATAAATGTATAAATGTTTGGATAAGGACACTAAAATGTAAATATAAAAGGGAATATTCTTTAAACTTCTCCATTTCTCCATGATCACTGATGACAGAATGAACAGATATCTCACATTTAAGCTTGACGTTGGAATGAAAAGTACTAGAAGAGTGAAACTTCATCAAAGAAAAATGGAAATAAATCTGGAAGATGGTGTTTAAAAGCACATGTGTATGTGATGCTCAGGTGACCACAAACTTTTGGCAACATAGTCTATGTAAAAATGTTCACCAACTATACAAAATATGAACAGAATTATTGTTATTCGTTGTTTGGTATTAGTCATTCATTCATTCATTCATTCATTCATTCATTCATTCATTCATCTTCTGACCCGCTTATTCCCTAATTCGGGGTCACATGGGTCTGCTGATGCCTATCCCAGCTCACATAGGGCAAGATGCAGGAGTACACCCTGGACAGGCCGCCAGTCCATTGTAGGGCAACACATAGACAAACAAGCACAGACACACACATTCACTCTTATGGACAATTTAGTTCATTACGTTCACCAATCGACCTAATCTGCTTGTTTTTGGACATGGATTTTGAAAGATTCCTGGCCCGGTAATCAAATCCAGGACCTTCTTGTTGTGAGGCGACTGTGCTATCCACTTCCCCACCGCTCCACCCTTTTTGACATGAATACTGCTAATTATTAAATATTGCATTAACAACAAACCCTCTGATTTCAACATTAGCAACAATTAAACTAATTGTAAAGCGTGTTAGCATGTTATGTAAGTCTGCACGTAATGATGTGGGGTTAGAAAGCACTGTGAACAAATATAATTATCTATTAGTACATTTCCCAGCAAAAGCCACTTCTTAGAAACTAAGTGCTTCTTGGTTTTATTCATTTAGGTTACTTTACACGGGTCTCTGTCTCTAAACACCAAAAAGGAAACAAATCAATCAAACGACATTACGCTCAAACATTTTACACTTACATCTTTTCCCCTGACTATTTGATGAATGCATATAATATGAAACAGACTCTTTAATTGCACGTCTGAGATGCTTTGCGCCTACATTAGTCTGTCCATTATGAGGCTGCAGCACTAACAGTTACAAGATTTAATTTTTATTATTATTATTTATTTTTATTATTAGATTTATTATTTATTATCCTTGGAAAGTCTAAAAAAAATATTCACTACCTGTAAATGTACTCAAAAGTACACTAGTATTTTAGCATTTAACACAGCTTATAAAATATTTGATAATACCAATAAATACATTAAACATTTATCCATTAATCTACTCAATCATCAATTTATTATTTTGTCTCTGTATAGCTTCAAGGCTTCAAGATAAAGCAAAGGTTTGATATATCCAGTTTTGATATAAATTGTGACATGACTGTTATGCACTTTTAAGTAGAACATTTTACTAAAAGTCTAAATCCCCAAACCATCCACGATTTAATGAATTTGAATCTTCATCAATATAGTATTGTATAAGGATCGTTAGACAGACAGACAAACAGATAGATAGATAGTTAGATAGGTAGATATATAGATAGATAGATAGATAGATAGATAGATAGATAGATAGATAGATAGATAGATAGATAGATAGATAGAT
>JAOTRA010000034.1:6027294-6040844 GCA_026260255.1 Pseudolaguvia tuberculata
ATTCACTCCTATGGACAATTTACAATCACCAATCCACCTAATCTGCATGGTTTTGGACTGTGGGAGGAAACCGGAGTGCCCAGTGGAAACCCACACAAGCATTGGGGCAGAACATGCAAACTCCACACAGAAAGATACCGGCCCGGGATTCAAACCAGGGACCTTCTTGTTTTGAGGCGACTGTACTATCCACTACGCCGCCCAAACTTTTACATTACATATTTAATTATCAAAAGTACAACCTTTCACAGGATTTACTTAATTTGTCTTTCAGCAACAAAAGCATGTCTTAAATAACACCATTTTATTATTCTGGTAAAACAAATACAACAACCCCCCCAAAAAGATATAAATCATCCCGTAATGTAATTCCAATTCATGTGTTATATTCTCTTGGTATTCCAAACTGATAACTATCTGTTATGAATAAACAACAATAAATCATTACCTCAACGTTATTGTTATCTGCAAGAAGCACTGTCAAAGAGTGAGGTAAAAAAAAAACATTTTTCACCGAAATTGATCCATACGCTGTATTGCTGAATTTCCTTCTGAAACTGAAGCCAATGTGGCACAAAACACAATTTACGTCAGTGAAATGTTTGCATATTCTCATTTCTACTCTTCCAAATAACTCTCGTAGCTGCCTCTTTAAATTGATCTATCCATAGCCATCGGCTATTTTCCACTCATTTGCTTTCTAAAGCGTCAGGCAATTAGTACAATCAAAGTCTGCTTAAATGTCCGTTGATGTTTAACATATCTACTCATCATCTGTTAATGGGCAAACCAAAATCAATAAAATATGAGTTTGCCTTTTCTCAACTCTAGATTTCAACATGATGCAGTTATTCAAGGCTCTTCACTACTACCAGATCATTTGGTCTTATTACTGCAGCCTGACATGCTTCTGTATCTTTCATATAGTATGACCTGCATATCATAACTGCTTGCATATAAGATTCAAAGTTCTGCCTTTTAATTTGTGTCCTAGCAGTGTTTATAGATATGGCCAAAGTCAGTGTCTGAATTAAAAATGGAAATGTTCCGTATTTTAAAAGATTAAGCGTAACTCAGGACACAAACAGCTCTGCTTGACAGCTGGTGGCTGAGCTTTGGCTCATCTTGGCAAGCACTGGCCTTGCTGTCTACTGATATGCAAGAAACATTTATCATTGGGAATGAGCCTTGAAAAAAGGGGAAAGAAATAAAAAAGGACTATTCATTAAGATTCACAACGACCCTGTCAGTATGCAGGTACATTTTTTAAAGTCAGTCCAGACTATAAAACCACCCTTAAGGTATAACCATTGGGGGTTTTGTAATTCAGTAATAAATGTTGCGCTCAACAGGGTTAAGTATGAAGATTTATTTACCTTAACTATGACAATTACAACACTTGTTTGTGGACAACTTGCTGGCACACTGAATCTGAACATGTATAAAAGACTGATGGTGCAAGTAGGATGTTTTGGAGACAAGGTAAGGAAGGCTAGGTTGAGAGGATTTGGACATGTGCAGAGGAGGGACATGCAGTATATTGGTAGAAGAATGCTGAGGATGGAGGTGCCGGGCAGGAGGAAGAGAGGAAGACCAAGGAGGAGATTTATGGATGTGGTGAAGGAAGATATGCAGGTAATTGGGGTGAAAGAGGCAGATGAAGACAGGGTAGTGTGGAGAAAAGCAATCTGCTGTGATGACCCCTAACGAGAGAAGCCGAAAGAAGAAGAAGAAGAAGAAGAAGAAGAAGAAGAAGAAGAAGAAGACTAAAAGACTGACATACACTACAAAGCACCCTACAAAGAGTGATATGAGATCATAGTATGTTCTGGTTAAAGTAGTAGAACTCAACTATCCAGCACAGAGCCACAAGCTCAACCCCACTGAACACCTTTTGGATGAACATAAACACAGACAGCAATATCTGTGTCCAACGTCCAACATCAGTGTCATTAAATCTAATGGGCGGTTTACAGATGTGACAAGGTTATTCTAGAAGTATGATTGAGAGACCAAATCTAGCATAAAATACTCAAAACGGTTTCTAATCTAGCATTCCACAAAAGAAAAACTATTTTTTGACGAGAAAAATCAATCCCAACCGAGGAAGCAAATAGCACTGTCTCACAGTTTCAGGCAGGAGGTTAAAAGCATCCCCTGAATCACTGGCCTTGCTGTGTAATTGTGTTAAATGAGCCATTTAAATAAAACACCACAGCTATGACACAGAATAAATGTACACCATAGCCCTGGCAGTGCAATGCTTTTTAAACAGAAGTTCATTACAATGTCTGACATAAGATAGTCAAACACACTAAAACACATGATTCAGTAAGAGAGAAGATTCTATGCCAGAGCAAAAAAAATCTCTTTTCTTTGGAACTAATAAATAAAAATAACAAACATAAATAATCCACAATTATCAATGAATAATACAAAGCTAAACAGTGCTTAAAATTTTAAGCCACCATGTTTTATAAATTGCATTATGTCCTAAAAAGAGGTGTGTTAACTAAGCTTGTGGAGGCTCCAGTATTGTCCTTTCTTTATTTCAATAGTAATGAAATATTGTATAAAACATAAGAAACCAAACTAAAGAAAACGTCCATCAATCAGTCATTGCACAAGCTCTTAGTTATTTTATCCATCGTTTTAGTGAAGAGAGCCTGCTGTACTCCAACTGCCACATCAGGTCAAACAGTCTGCTTACATATTTGTTTTGCCTGACAGGTTGGCTAATGCTAAAGAAAAAGCACATTATTTATCAGCAGAGGGTGACGGAACGGAAAATTGCAAGGTCTTTATTTTGAGATCTTAATGATTGAATTTCATAAATTCATAAATTTTTAAAGCCCCGACAAGTCTTAAAGACAGTTCACAGCATGCCAAACACATTAAACTACTCTTAAAAATTAAACAATATGAATTTTAATCTTTTTAAAAGTTTTTGTAAAACCGGTTCTCTTCTCTTTTCTGTTGTCCTACCACATAGACCAGGTATAGCCAAACTCCAGAAAACTCGTACACACTATTCAGCACGTCAATTTCACAAATTTTAAATAGAATAAAAAATAAACTCAATTTTCTACATACTCCAGGAGAACACTGCTCTACTGTTTTCACTCGTAATTATTCTTACCCTCAGAGAAGCTGATGAGGCCGAGCAGGTGCAACAGCTTGAGCGAGGCACATACAATCACCACGATGCCCAGTGTCTGCAGCCCCTCTGTCTCCCATGCCGTGCCCAGCATGGTACCCTGTCCTGACTCATTCCAACCCCCTGGCTCCTCCACCTCTGCGCTCCAGTTACCCAACGCCAATGTGCCTTCCTTCACAATCTGGCATGGAGCCTGTACCCCAGGGCACCCACGTGTGTCACCCAGCTCCTGTCCCAAATCCAGACTGCAAGGCCAGGGGAAAGTGCTTGAGATATCAGCGGACAGATAAGGCAAAAGAAGCAAGGAAGAAGAAAAGAGAAGAGTTTGACCCACTCTGCTGTGTTAGTTGTACTGTGTGCTTATTTGAAAGCCTGTACTCTGGTGTTTAGTCTTGAAAAAGGGGAGGGCTTGGGATAAAGCAGAGGAGAGAAAGCGAGAGAGAGAGGGAGTGACAGAGGGAGGAAGCAAGGAAAGTGGTTGAATGAACGAGGGTACGATAGAGCCTCAAGTACGCAAACCGTAAGTAAATTGTTATGTAAACAACATTACCCGTGAACCCAAATTAGGGCATAAGCGGGTAAGAAGATGAATGAATGAATGAACAAAATTAAAGCCTCATATATGAACTGATTTTTAGACTAAGATCTGCCTTATGTACAAACCAGATCCTAATTGTTTATATTTAAGTTTAATGGAGATAAAAACATTTTCAAATCTTTTTAGACAGGAGAGAAAACTAATAGAAGCTGTTCACATCAGTTCATTATTTTAAACCTCCAAAAAGCCTTCTAAGAGAAAAATCAATATATTTTCCAAGATTATTTAACTACTGCCACCTGCTGGTCATACGGATTAGGTAAGTGTGTGTTTCACAAGATTGGCACATAAATGCATTTTATAGAATGTCTTTGTGTGTTGTAGCATAATAATGTTCCTTAAAAGGGGATAAATGTATTTAAACCAACATGAATACTTTAATATTTTTAACCGTGTTAATGACTAATGCTCATACAGCTACTTTTCTCTAGTTATCTTTGAAATCCTTGGTGGCTGTGACAAGGTGGCTGTGAAACTTGCACAAGCATTTAATATCACAAGCATGTGCATGCATGTTATATATATATAGATTGTGTTGATTGTGTTGTTCTTTGATCTTTAAACTTAAGATCATAATTTTGGATGTTTGCCAAATTATTATTTGTATTATTTTTACTGCATTGTTATTAAAATGGTTAGGGCAAGAGGCACACCCTGGACAGGTCACCAGTCCATCACAGGTCACACATAGACAAACTACCACTCACACACATTCACTTCTATGGGCAATTTTGAATCGTTAATCAACCTAATGTGCATAGTTTTTAGACTGTGGGAGGAAACTAGAGTACTGGAGGAGACCCACGCAAGCATGGGGAGAACATGCAAACTCCGCACGGAACCTGAGACCTTCTTGTTGCGAAGCGACCATGATTATTATTATTATTATTGTTATGACAAATAATTAATATAACCTGTAATAAAAAACATGTGTAAGAGAAATAGAAAGTTTTGAAGATTTTATTTCAATTATGATTCTATATATAAAAGAATCTTATATAAAAGAATCAGAAAATCAGGACTGTATTTGAAAAAAAGACCAATAATTGTATCAAAAGGGACTCTACCTTATGGCATATGCTTTCTACAGGTCTCACCTTTCATAAGACCTAAGGCAACTGATACCTAACTATAAAACCAATGCACAAAAATAGAAAGTAAAATTGTTGCCCCCCTTCAATTAATAGTTGTTAATAACTTATTTCTCCATTATATGAATAATCACACTTTTATCTTTTTATTCGAACAATAATACCTATTTAGCTTTAAGTTAAATAATATGATTTAGCTATACTATAGTGATTTAGAAGATCTCCCTTTTAACTAGTTTTGCATTCATGTGAAAAAACATGCAGATTAGGTGGATTGGTGATTCTAAATTGCCCATAGGAGTGAATGTGTGTGTGAGCGGGTGCTTTTCTATGTGTTTCTCTGCGATGGACTGGTGACCCTTCCAGGGTGCACCCCTGCCTCTTGCCCTATGTGAGCTGGGATAGGCACCAGCAGACCCTTGTGACCCTGAATTAGGGAATAAGCGGGTAAGGAGATGAATGAATGCATGAATGAATGTTTAATGTTTTCCAAATATTTTAGTCTTCATCCCATTTGCATGGCATAACAAGTATTACTGAGTGGCATGTAATTAGTCCTATAAGACTGCCCAACTGGCCTGCACACAGCTTAATGACCCTATTAGACATTCTCTTTCATGTCATGTAGCTGTCATCAATATGATGAATGATGTTTTTGTGGTGCAGCAGTTCCTCATTTTAGAGCGATACCATTTTAGAGCATGACACTAAACAGCTGGGTGCTTTTAATGGATTTTCAATGGTATCATTTGCAAATATGAAGTGAAATGACACTCAACTAAAGTAGGAAAATAGAAGGCCCAATCCTGAGAATGAATTTTACACTTTAAAGGGATTAAAATGGAAAATAAATTCATCTACTAGGACATAGGTTTAGTTATTGAATGTGCTAATATAAATTGTAAAATTATGTCTGGTCTCACTGTGTAGATAAAAACCATAACATAGCAAGACTACAGAAAGCTCACAATGTGTTTGGGTTGCCAAAATCTCCCAGAAAATCAAGTCTGCAAATTCTTGCTTACCATATTGCCAGTGTTCTTGCTACCATGATTAATATATGATAAATGACAATTTAATTTTTTTATTACAATATTTCAGTACGGCTGCTTTGTCACAGCTTGAAATGAAAAACATTGAAGTAAACTGAACTCAGTTCAACTCAACTCTTGCAGTCTGCACCTGCAATTCATACTTTTGCTTTAAGTAGATGATGAGAGGAGAAGAAACTAAAGCTTCAGCCATTATTACCATTTTGGCAGGAAGTATCAGGAGACAAGGTCTGTCTCAGTGGGGCAGCAGTTCAATGGAAAAGAAATTCTGTCTGTGCACTTGATCACAATAGGGGTATTGGAACAAACAAAATAGGACAAGGACGGATGAAAAATCAGAGACTGCCAAAGACTTTTAAAGAGGTTTCGTATCAAAATCTGATCCTGCTGTGTATGAGGAACTAATCACACAGACATCTTTAATACCTCCATCACACCTGCTGAATATGTGATTAACAATCAGCACATCATATCAGCAGCCATGCGTTCTGCTTCAACTGATTTGCAACAGGCAGACTTTGCAGAGATGTCTGATTGAAAGCTGAGCTCTCTGACAACATTTCTCTGAATATGTAAACATATTCTGTGTACATACAAGTGAGATGAAATGCATACTAATACATTATACACTTGTATTTTAGGGAAGGGGTTCGATTCCCAGCTCCACCAAAAAACCACTGTGGGTTCTTGAGCAAGGACCTTAAAGGACTTTTTGTACAACTGTGCAATTTCTAGTTGTACAAAAGAGATAAAAATAAGTTGCTCTGGATAAGAGTGTCTGCCAAATGTTGTAAATGTACACTTACTATGTATTTCCTGCACATTGAGAGAGTGAGAGAGAGAGAGAGAGAGAGAGAGAGAGAAAGAGAGAGAGAGAGAGAGAGAGAAAGTAAAAATCAAGGACATAATTTCAGTCTAGATTTTCCATTTATCCAAGGTTTTGCATTCATTTATTTATTCATTCATTCATTCATTCCTTCATTCATTCAGTCATTCATTCATCTTCTTACCCGCTTTTTCCCAATTTGGGGTCACGGGGTCCGCTGGAGCCTATCTCAGTGCACATAGGGCGAGAGGACCTGGATAGGTCACCAGTTCATCTCAGGGCCACACATAGACAAACAACCATTCCCACACATTCACTCCTATGGGCAATTTAGAATTACCAATCAACCTAATCTGCATGCTTTTGGACTGTGGGAGGAAACCAGAGTACCCAGTGGAAACCCACGCATATGCAGGGAGAACATGCAAACTCAGCACAGAAAGATTTCCGGCCCGGGAAACAAACCCATGTTGTGAGGCGACTGTGTTAACCTTTACGCTACCGTGCTGCCCCAAAGTTTTTAAAAATAGTTTAAAATTGATCCTGGTTCTACGAAGTTTTACCAAACAAATGCATTTTTGTAATATAGCACTGTAAACAATAAAAGTTAATTGCCAATATATATGGCAGAGGGCATGTCCAACACACAGACGTAACTACTGTGTTTACATGATCACAACAATCCAAATCACTCCAGCTGGATCAATAGCCTGACCTGAATGAAACCATGCACTAGACAAGTATTAAAATAAACCCTTGTACATCTCACTAATAAAGGTTACGTGCGTCAGCAATACAACAAGCCTATATAATTAAAAGTGTGCAGGCTGTAATCAATCAAAAATATGAGGACAACCTTATTAAAGCTAGGGCTTAACTTTATTAAGTAGGACCTTGGACAGCTTTTTCATAATGGATAATAATCTGTTATGAATTGAGAGCACAGTAATGTGTTTAACTAAATGATCTTCACAGGGTTAGACTTTAAAAGGAAATATCAAGAGTCGAGAGGTAAAGAAAGGCACATGGTAGATAGAAGGAATAAACAAGAAATCTTAGCATCAACTTTTATCAGCTATTTTAGGGTGCAAAATCTGATTTTAAGTAGTAATTTCAGTAAATGTAGTTCCAATAATGAAATATTATAATCATGTGTCTAGTGCATTTCTCCCTTGATGGGTACTGAGCAAAAATCAATGAATTAATACTGTGAAAAAACTACAAATTCTTAAATGGCTATAATATTTTGTTTGATTTCGCTGTGGCATTGATTTGATAAGCTTCTGCAATGTCACAAGATTTATTTCCATCCGATTGTTGAATTAATTTTTCACCAAGATCTTGCATTGCAAAGATTCTCTATAGGGTTAAGGTCTGGACTCTGTTGTGGCCAAATGATATCTCATGCTCCCTGAACCACTTTTGCAATTTGAGCCCGATGAATCCTGTTATTGTCATCTTGGAACATGCCCGTACCATCAGGAAAGAAAAAGTCCATTGATGGAATAACCTGGTCAGTATATTCAGGTAGTCAGCTGACCTCATTCTTTGAGCACATACTGTTACTAAACCTAAACCTGACCAACTCAGCAACGCCAGATTTTAATCCAGGGTGTGACTTATTTTTTGGCCAGGCAGTGTATTTAGTTTAGAAAGTTTATACTTTCTAAGTATCTTTCTGGCATTTTACAAAAAACATGTTATAATCGACCCAAGATGCTATTATGTCTTACCTGGACTGAAATTCTTACCTGAAAAGAAATTTGACCCACGAAGGCATAATGTAAATGACCATTAAAACAGAGACAGTCTGTTGGCTAAAAATACCATTTCCAACCTGAAAACCCTTTTTTTAAATTTAATGTGTTACCAGTAAATGAGTTGAAATTGATGTAGAGAAATGGACGAGGTGAGGCTGTATTTAAAAGAAAAGGCAACGATTCTTGGTAAAATATCTCAAATTTCTACTTTGTTTAGTCGGTGTATTTGCCATTGTGTTATTGTCTTTGTCTATTGTCTTTGTTTTGTCTGCACTGTACTTAATTGAATTGTTTGAATGTGGCACCATGGTCAAGAAGAAACATTGTCTCATTTCATTGTATACTGCTCTGTCATATATGGTTGACAATAGAATTTATTTGACTCTGAAGTAAAAATGTTTCTATAAACAATGAGGTCATCATTGGGGACATATAAAACCGATAAATTCCTTTTTTTCCTACAATGGCATTCTGCAGCATAATGTAACCATAATGTGTTTAACAATGCTAAACAGGGACTTTATTTATAAATTGAGCATAGTTTTTTTCATCCAAAAAGCCACATTCAATAATTGATAGAAGAGCTGCAAGAAGGAATGCAAGGGCTCATCGAGAGATTTACATAAATGTAAATGACAATGTTTTTAGAGACTACCTGCTCCAAACAAGTAATATTCTGTCTTTTTATCTGATGTTTTATGTGTTAAAATGGTAGTATATTGTAAAAGATTTATAGCTTGATACATAATGAATGTTTTAATTACATGCTTATAAATAACAAATTAACTGGCCTGATGTATTACAATTATTTATCTTTATTGATTAGACCATACATATTAATTCAAAGTATATGGTAGATGCCCTTGTACAGAGTGACTTACTGTACATTTATCTCTTGATACAATTGATAAGCATAATCATATATCTTATGTAAGTAAAAATGTATAAAAATCTCTTGGGGATCTATCATTTATAATTGATTATCATAATATGATTTCAATAGACATTGACCTTTATCCTTAATTTTTATCTATTGTTTAATAAAAAAAAGAGCCCCAGTGATATGAACAAACAGATTCAGGAACACCAGACGTGTTTGATAAGACTCACTACAGCTCCATCTAATGGGCTTTTGTTATATTTCAGCTTAATTATATTTTCAGCATTTAATGACTGAACCTACCGTGTAATAAACACCTGTGTAAATGCTATATTTAGTTAGTACCATTTTAACCTGCTTCTTTATTTAATTGTTTATTTTTCATTTTGCAATAGAGACTTCTTTATATCTTATCTGTGATTATTACAATTGTGATGCCTTTAACTGTTTGACCAATAGTATGTTGAAACCTTACACACACACTAACCAGTCTTGTCATAAGTTGGAGGGAAATAATTGGCTAAAAAGTCTCTATATCTCTGTTCCAGCTCTGTTCCAAAATGACAATATTACATGCAATATTATTATATACAACATACTACAACACCAAAATGGCCAAGGAAACCGGATTACCCTGAGTAAACCCATGCAAGCACAGGGAGAAAGGCCACTGCCTGGGAAATGAACTATGCTGGCTGAGTCAAATAATTAGAATAAGAAAAATAAATGTTGCGATCAGTCAGGGAAATTACTAAACACTACTCCAACAAACCTCTCCAGAGCTGTTTATGATGTGGTAAAATCATACTAACAATAATAATAGGTCAGGGGTGTCAAACTCAGAGTTTATCGTCTAAACCACAAAATATAGGAAAAAAGACATGATTAGCTAAATCAGGTGCAATTACTTAGGATTGACACTAAACTCTGGGAACTCTGGGAAAATAGGCATCTGATGACTTATTTAAAGACAAAAACATTTTCCGATAATAAAAAGTTTTGTTGGCTCTTATGTGTGATTTTTGTATATTTACAAATCGTTGTACTTGCTACATTTAACTAGCAGTTAAAGCGGTATGTCACATTTTTTCAATGTTAAATTCAGATTGTGATTGAAATAGTAGTGTGAGGCAGATCACGCAAGCAACGCACGAGGACGAGGAATCCATAATACAGAGATCAGCTTTATTAAATAAACAGGGACGGTTTGTTCACGTGGTCAAGAAACAGATAGAGGCCGGCAACAGAAAATGAGTTACTATGCTAGGCAAGGAACGTAAATACTGGCAAAAAACACTTGGTAAGTTACATGGGGACAAACAATACTTTTCACAGTGACTAGCCTGCCGCTAAATTGAGGGCTGGGTTGGGAGTTAGTATTTTTGTGATGGTGCCTCGTGGTGATTTAAACCCTTATAAATTATCTTTGGTAAAATACAGCAATTTGACATTTTTACAGACTAGCATTTACAAGTGCCCTGTTTAAAGACGTGTCATCTCATCATGTGTCATATTAGCATTGTTTTAGTGACACTGCTGTCACTCGGTGTCACTCCTGTGGAGAGGCTGTGGTCAGAGTAATTTCCACATGGCAGCTATTTTTATTACCAATAAAAAAAAACACCAGTAATCAAAAATCTTTTTGGCAGTTTCCCAATCATTTTCACATAAAATTTGCAAAAAAATGGGTCACCTGAGCGTCACAAACACATTTTCAACATCTTATTCCAAACTGATTCCCATTTTTGCTATAGGGTGAAGCTCCAGTCATCTAGTAAGAGCTTAAAATCCAATGTTGTACTTTAATATGCGGTCTCTCTTTATTTAGCTCCAACAGAATTAGTAAAATTAGACACTGTCAGGTAAGGCGTGACGTTCGCCATTCCAGTTCATTCCAAAGGTGTTTAGTGGTTTTAAGATAAGGACTTTCTGTCGAACACTGGTGTTTCTTCACTCTAATTATAACCCAGCATGTGATAATGGAGGTCAGGGGTTTTGTGGTCAGGGTCATTGTCATGCTGAAAAAGTGTTAGGGTATTTTAGTTTCAGTGAAAGAACTAATATTTGAAATAAGATGTCTTACAGCATTAATGGGTACAGAGCAAAGGTGGGTCAAGTATCCAAAATCTTTACTCGTGTGCAAGTATTTCTGTAAATATTTACTTAAGTAAGAGTGAAAGTGTCAATCACAATATCTAAACAAGTAAGATTCAATAAAATACCTACTGAAGGATGTACTTACTAGTTACTACTCGGATTGACATGAAAACATGTTTTTACATCCCGTTTCTTTCTGTGCTGACTATATAAAACAGGCTAAAGTATAATAAAGTCAGTCTCAGTCCTGTGATTTATTGTAAATGTCAGGTGCCATTACTATCAAACAAACACCGATTTCTCATACAGTAATCCTGTCTTTATTGTTTACCTTTTAAGGACAGTGCCTATAAAATAAACTTTATTTTTACATGTTTTTTTATTTTTACATATTTTTACAAAGTGCCTCCATTATTGAGGAAGGAATAAAATAAAATGCAATCCTGTCTGATTTGATGTGTCAAATCTTGGTTTTGTAGATTTGTTCTAGAGTTTCCAGTTTATACTATAAATACACTCAAAGAGTTCATAGGAAGATTCAAATAAACATCATTTTTATGTTTAGCAAAACGCGAGGTTAGCATGGATCTCAACTGTCCTGTATTGGTTTTAACACAGTGGGATGTCATCTACTGGGAGCCCAGCAGTGCATTCCAATAAACTTTATAAAGGCTCGCAAAGGTTCTGCTGGATCAAAAGTTGTTTGCCCAAGCAAGCACTGGAGAGATGGTTGATCTTTGGAAACAAACCTGCAGAGCAACTGTGGTTCCCGTCTTGGACACATTAGGACTCATGCTGGAATGGATGTATACATATGTCCATGCACCTTAGTGGAGAAAGTCAGACTGGCTATTCAATTGCTTTGGTGTGAGTAGAAAAGGTTGTCAAGACCATCACACTCATCTAAAAGTCTTGTAGCCTTACAATTTCAGTGAGGTTCACAGCGCACTCCATCAATGGTATGGATGTCAGCTGGACATCTCTAGTGTGGTAGGCTGAATCTCCCAGCACACATTTGTCTGCTTTTATACTTTCTAGATTTGGCAGTTTTATCATTCTGACTGTGTTGTGAAAAGACAGGATGAGAAGCTGAAGGTGGAAGAGTTGAAGATGTTGAGATTTTCATTGGAAGTGATGAGGATGGACAGGATTATAAATGAGTTGATTAGAGGAACGCTGCATGTAGGATGTTTAAGAGACAAGGTGAGGGAGGATAGATTGAAATGGTTTGGGCATGTGCAGAGGAGGGACATGCAGTATATTGGTAGAAGAATGCTGAGGATGGAGGTGCCGGGCAGGAGGAAAAGTGGAAGAGGAGGTTTGTGGATATGTTAAAGAAAGACATGCAGGTAGTTGTGGTGAAAGAGGCAGATGTGGGGGACAAGGTAGTATGGAGAAGAGTGATCCGCTGTAGTGACCCCCTAACGGGAGCAACCGAAAGGTGAAGAAGAAGAAGAAGATCATCCTGACTGTGCCTTCAGCTTGTCTGCATTGTTGGGTGTGGCATATTGCATCTTCCTCTTCACAAAATAGACAACCTATGGGGTTAAGGTCAGGCAAGTTTTCTGGCTTATTATGATACAATGGTCCTTAAACCAGGTAGAACTGTCAAATCAGCAGTTTTTCCCATGATTGGTACAGCCTACAGTTTTCAGTGTATTAGCTGATGAGAGTGTGGCACCAGGTGTCTTCATTACTGAACCTTTTCACAATATTAAAATTTTCTGATACTGAATTTGGGGTTTTCATTAATTGTCAGTTTTAATCATCAAAATTAAAAGGAATAAACACTTGAAATACAGTGTGTGTGGAATGAATGTACACATTATATATGAATGTACATTTCTGCAGATATTCTGATTATATGACTAGCACCTGTATTTTCATCTTCTAACGCATTTATTCCCTAATTCTAGGTCACAGGGGTCTGCTGGAGCCTATTCCAGCAAACATAGAGTGTAAGGCAGGAGTACACCCCGGACAGGCCACCAGTTCATTGCAGGGCCACCCACAGTCAAACAACCATACACACACACACACACACACACACACACACACACACACACACACACACACACACACACACACA
>JAOTRA010000034.1:6081919-6106661 GCA_026260255.1 Pseudolaguvia tuberculata
ATGTAGGATGTTTTGGAGACAAGGTGAGGGAGGCTAGGTTGAGATGGTGCAGAGGAGGGACATGCAGTATATTGGTAAAAAATGCTGAGGATGGAAGTGCCAGGCAGGAGGAAAAGAGGAAAACCAATTTAAAGGTTTATGGATGTGGTGAGGGAAGGTGGACAGATGTAGAGGACAGAGTAGTGTGGAGAAAAGAGATTACGGGATTAGCCAAAAAGAGAAGAAAGAACTGACAACTCCAAATTCAGTATTTCAGAAAATTTGAATATTACTTCAGACAAATACATGAAGGATTTTTAGAAATTTTTGCCAACTGAAAATTATGAACATGAAAAGTATGCACAGCACTCAACACTTAGTTGGGGCTGCTTTTGCCTGAATTACTGCAGCAATGCAGCATGGCATCGATCAGTCTGTGGCACTGCTCAGGTACCCGGGTTGGTCTGATGGTGATCTTCAGCTGTTCTGCATTGTTTGGTCTGGCATATCACATCATCCTCTTCACAATAGGCGAGTTTGCTGGCCAATTAAGAACAGGGATACCATGGTCCTTAAACCAGGAACTTGTAGCTTTGACACTGGGCGCAGGTTCCAAGTCCTTTTGGAAAATGAAATCTGTATCTCCAGATGGTCAGCAGCAGGAAGCATGAAGTGCTCTAAAACATCCTGGTATACAGCATGATGTTAGACCTCAAAAGACACAGTGGAGCAGCACCAGAAGATAACATAGCAGGTTTCAAACAATCACTGACTAAAAACTTTACACTGGACCTCAAGCAACATGGATTCTGTGTCTCTCCTCTTTTCTAGACTCTGGGACCCTGATTTCCAAAGGAAATGCAAAATGTACCTTCAGAAAACATAACTTACAAACTAGCCCAGGTTTCTGACACTGTCTCTTGTTCAAGAGTGGCTTGACACAAGGAATGAGACAGCTGAAATCCATACCTCTGTGTATTTCTGAATAGGTTTCACAATTCTCTCTATGGTAAGAATTACATTAAAAACGCTAACAGAAACCACAATGTATCAAGAACATCTAGAATCTTTTTTTATATTCCTTTCTGCATTTTTGCCATTATTGAGAAGACAAAGAGATGAAATGGGGGAGATATAGAGGGAGGAGGAACTGGAAATCAAACCCAGGTCACCAGAGTGCAACAACTTGTGCACCTTAACCCTCTACACCACCTAGAATCATGTTTTAAACTACTACATGAAGTTCAAATGATCATAAATTCTATGAACACATTTATACAATATCTCAGTCTGAATAATCAAATGGTACACTTCCATACTAATAAATTATTCATAGCAATGTGTCCTAACTAACAGGGTGCTAAGTACATAATAGCACACAGGAATTTGTGAAAAACCCTGGTGAATTTATTTAAACCAGTAATAATGGCTTAAACTAAACCTTTCAGGTTCAACAGATTACATTACAGCCGGAAGGATATCACATAAGTTACAATCTAATCTTTTTTTTTTTGTGACAGTCAAAATTGATCATAAAACAAGCCTGAGCTAAAAAAAAAAGTTTGCAGTTAATTGAATGAATTGTAACTTTAATTTAATGACAAATGATTCAAAAGATTAATAATCATGCTGGTAAATTACTTTATACTAAATTTTCTTTGCTATAAAATTTCTAAATAAAACCCTTCGTTTGTGTAAAGCTGCCATGCACAAATCTTCGCCAATTGCAATAAAATGAGTGTCATCATCTTAATTAAGAGATTTGAACTAGAAGGTCCCCTGAGCCTAACAGGCTTGTATTTAAAGTCATCACAACTTGCATTCCCTTATTATTCACAGTGTAATATTAAAGTATAATATATTAAATCTTTCACTGCAGAGAACTGGAATAATAATTGATATTATATAACAAGCTAAAATCATTTATCAAAGGGTGGCGTGTTGGCGTAGTGGTTATCACGGTCGCCTCACAACAAGAAGGTACCGGGTTCTTTTCCTTTATGTGCATAGTTTGCATGTTCTTTCTGTGTTTATGTGGGTTTCCTCCCACCGTGCAAAAACATGTACATTAGGTTAAATGGTGAGTCAAAATTGTCCATACGAGTGAATGTGTGTGAATGGTGGTTCGTCTATGTGTGGCCTTGTGATGGACTGGTGACCTGCCTAGGGTGTACCCCTACCTCTCACCCTATGTGCGCTGGGATAGGCTCCAGCAGACCCCCGTGACCCCAAAATAATTGAATAAGCGGGTAAGAAGATGAATGAATGAATGATTTGTCAAAGCGTTAACTTTTAGTGATTTATTGACTGTTTTTAAAACGTTGTTTAGCACCTTGTTTAAGCATGTTATATAAATAACTGACCTTTAATAAATATTTGGTATTAATATTTTAAGTAAATTAAAGAAAGAAAACAGTTACATCAATTTACTGTACTAAATTTTATGAAATCTAGTATGATGTTATTTGTATTCTTAAAAGAATAAAAAAAAATACTGAAAATGAAGCATCATAAAGCCGGTCTGTCCATCATTGCTGTGAAGCATAAATCACAAACCTTAGCTGTTAATTCTTAAAAATGTAGCATTGAAATGAAGCAAAATGATGCTTTTCAGAATTAGCCCCGATTAGCCCTGTTTATTTTGTCATCCCAGCTGTCTGTCAGAATATCATTTCAGTGTTCAAATACGCAAATGAATGTCAGAAGTGTGTATAATCAAAATGTTAAAAAAAAAATGATTTCATAACATAACATACATACATACATACATACACATAACATACACTTAACTTTAATTCAACTCAACACATAAGTATGTATCTGTGTTATTATTGCGTGCTAATAAGATCTGTGGTATAAGTCATACTGTCTAATGAAGGGAAATGCTTAAACGCTTATTACTTAAGATTTATAGAATCATGCCTTCCTGAACTCACTAAAATAGCCAGATGTCTCTGTACTCTGTATTAATCAGTCACTATTTATAGATTGCTGGGTCACCAATGGAATACAAGTATTGGAAAAAAGTAGGTTACCTGAAAATAAGACATCTTACATCTGTGTGGAGTACAATTAACATAAATATTGATTTATAGTGATGATAAAAGAAGAAAAAAAACTAAATCAGCAAGATTAAGACATGCAGGTTAAGTATATAACATTTATTTTTGTTTTATTGGCAAAAAACATTAGGTAATAATGGCTAACTCTATATAGGCAAAACTTATCTTCCATTTTGAATCTTATCAATAAAATAAAAAAAGTTCTGGATTGGTGATGAGAATTGCTTTTATTGTATAGGCAAATAAAAAAAAAAGAATAATTTCAGCGCACATAGTGAGAGGTGTGTTGGACTAGGCTCCAGCAGACCCATGTGACCCTGGATTAGAGAACAAGCGGGTAAGAAGATAAATGAATGAATGAATGAATGAATTGAAAACTTGTAAGCATACTTACTATTTAATTTCAATGTATTATTTATAATCCTGTTTTTTCAGCATTTGTACATCCTTTTAATTTTACTTTTAGTAAAGATTTAAAATTCTAATATACTTATTTATGTTGTGACATTTTACTAGCGGAACTGATTAAAGGTTTAGACTGTTAATCATAACAATATGAGTTTGACTCTCAGTTCCACCATAATACCACAGTTGGGCTCCTGAGCAAAGTCATTAACCGCCCAATTGTCTATATGAAGAAATAAGTGTAAGTCAAGGGTGACTGTCAAATGCTAAAAATTGTACCTTAAAATAAATAAAACATCGCTTGAACATATACATGGCAAAGGTATAGGCTGTCCTGGTAAATACAGCAATATTAATTCTATTCTATTCATTTATGTCAAATGATGCTAGAATTGTCACAGACATCTCCATATTCATGCCATCATCATTTATTCATTCTGGCCCAGTGAGCATAATCAGTACACAGAGGTCATTAATCAAGCTTACAGGCGGGGTATAGGGCCTGAGGCTAAAGACTTTTGTCAGGAGCTTGACTCACAGAAAAAGGTTAAATGTTTAACTTTGTATGAATGTGTATTGAATGCATAATGTTAAAATGATCTAATATTCATCTTTTCTTTTCTTTGCGTTATGCAACATTGCAAACCCACAGATGCAATATTTATTGAATTATTTCTAACCAATAGACTTCATTCATTCATTCATTCATTCATTCATTCACCTTCTAACATGCTTATTCCCTAATTCGGGGTCACATGCACACGCACAATTATCAAATCAATCTAAAGTGCCTGTTTTTGGACTGTGGGAGAACACCGCACAGAAAGATCCCTTGCCTAGGACCTTCTTGTTGTGAGGCAACCATGGTAACCACTACACCATCACCTTTTAACTTAATTGGTTAACATATCAAACTGTTGCTTGGTCATATCTCCAAGTTTCACTCAACCAGTCTGGAGGTTCTACCTCTTGTCTGTATGAGTTCTCTCATTGAGCACATTTGAAAAATATAGACAAGCTATGCCAAATTACTCCTGGTTCAGAGTATGTAGACTATAAATGAGTATGTGCTTCCGGAATGTTCATTAGCTGTACATTGATGTGACTGTTCTGAATGTCAGAGTGCTTCCAAGCTAGAAATATTTGTTATGTGACAGTCTAAAACTTACTGGCAGATAACAACCATACTGAAAATGACCATTCACTCATCTGCTAATCTGAAGAGGTTCTGTGATCTTTTCATTCAAGTGTGTATGAAATACACACACTACCCTGTCCTCTACATCTGCCTCTTTCACCGCAACTACCTGCATGTCTTCCCTCACCACATTTATAAACCTCCTCTTTTCCTCCTGCCTGGCACTTCCATCCTCAGCATTCTTCTACCAAAATACTGCATGTCCCTCCTCTACACATGTCCAAACCTAAAACTAAAGATATTTATTGCATTCAACATACCTAGCACATAGTTTAACGCACAGAGACACAGCACCCTCTTCTGGCGAGTTTAGGAAATTGCGCTCAATTAAAAGCTTTGTAAGCAATTATATAGAAGTAAAATGAAAAAGAAATCTTGTCTAATCAACTTAAACAATTTATTAAAAATGTAGATGTCATCGCATCCTTGATAAAACATAACTCATCGTTAAGCAATCATGGAAAACTTTTTCTAAACTCTTCAAAACTTAAATTTTTTCATTTCCTTTAATTGCTTTTCTAATTTTTTTTTTTTTTTCTGAAAATAGTGTTTTTTGCCAATGAATTCTTTTGGTTCTTTTCTTAAATCATTTGTTTTCATTAATTAATTAATTAATTCATTCATTCATTCATTCATTCATTCATTCATTTTCTTACCCCGCTTATCTTCATAAATACAAGATATCCATTTATTTCATAATTTAACTGCAATATGGCTTTTGTTCTGTTGTAACTCATTAAATAAATGGAAAATACTAAATACTTTTTACAAACACCATCATACAAAAATTACACCCACCTCCATGGATTACTATAGCTGTCACTCTTCATAAAGCCCCTATTGATTTACTTCAGTGACAAACATACAGGAACATTAAGAACATTTTCATAAGAAGGTCAGGGTTAGTGTATAAGTGTTTATACGCCATCTTAAGACAACAGAAAAGATTTGATTAATGTGATATTTTTATTGAGTGCCCAGAAAAAATAAAATCTACAAAGGAATCAAATAATCCACATATCACAGTCGTTTTTGTTATATGTGTGATGGAGTTAAAAAATTTAAAGGCCGTTTATACAATAAATAAAACATTACATAATGTGTGGTTTTAGAAAACTATTCTGCACTAGGATGATGTTCTGTATTGCAACAAAGCTTTTCACTTTTCCTTTAAAAATAACTCATCCTGGGATGATTTATTTGTCCTTTATCACAGCGGGAACAAACGCACACGCACTTTCTAGTAACACATGCTACACTAATCCTGCTAAAGGCCTCCGGAATGCTGATTAGCTGTTTGTTGTTGTGACTGTTGTGTTGCACATATGGAAAAAGAGTAGCTCCATGTGATCAAACCTGCAGCCAGTGAACTCAGCCCTTTTTCGATCTTAGCCTAGGTCCTGGTCCTATACAAATACATAGTGAGCATGAGCAAACTGTAAAATTTGAAGTGAGGTGTTATTAGGTTCATATATTTACTGGTCCCTAGCAACACTGCCCCTCCACCTTTATGGCATTCCTAATGACATTAGTGTTGGGTTAACCTCAGTACTTTACATACTGGAGGCTATTCTTTCATAAGCTTTATAGTAATGCCAAATTTAAGCGTAGAACTAAATGATGCGGGTGCACTAAACCATCATCATTAGGTTCTTCGCTTAAATGTAGCAGCACTATAGCGCTCCTGAAAGAACAGCCTGCAGCTATTTGAACTAGCACATATGGAACAGGTTTAGCCACTGGATGTCAGTCTTACACTGTCTTTGGTTTGATTAGGCAATAGCTCATGTATAAAAATACTGGATGTAGATAAGAAAGATGAGAACGTTTTACGAGTTGTGGTTGGTTTGCATCCCAAATCACAATATGTGCATTAGGTAATATGCCTCTAAGTATTAACACAGGAGCTGCACTTGTGTCATAACCATCGATTTAAATGTGTCCCAAGTGACAGTATCTCTGATTATTTAATTAAATGTTAGGATGCAAGGCGGCGCGGTGGTGTAGTGGATAGCACATTCGCCTCAATACAAGAAGGTCCAGGGTTCGAATCCCCGGCCGGGATCTTTCTGTGCGGAGTTTGCATGTTCTCCCCGTGCTTGCGTGGGTTTCCTCTGGGTACTCCGGTTTCCTCCCATAGGAGTGAATGTGTGTGTGAATGGTTGTTTGTCTATGTGTTGCCCTGAGATGGACTGGCATCCCCATCCAGGGTGTACCCACCCGCCTCTCGCCCTTCTGTCATTCCTTCATTCATCTTCTTACCTGCTTATTCCCTAATTTGGGGTCAAGGGGGTTTGCCGGAAGCCATCCCAGCGCACAAAAGGCAAAAGGCAGGGGTACACCTTGGACACAGACCAACGACCATTCAAGCATACAAACACATTCACTCCTATGGGAAATTTGGAGTCACCAATCAACCAGGAGGAAATCCACGCAAGTGCAGGAGGAACATGCAAATTCTGCACAGAAAGATCCCTGGCCCAGGAATCAGACTTGGGGCCTTCTTATGGTGAGGCTACTGTGCTAACCACTACACCACCGCGCCGCTGCACTGTATATCATATTATAGTAAAATATATAATTGGGGAAAATGGAAGCAAAGTAATGAACTGCTAATTGGAAGCTCCGAGTTCAATTCCAGAACCACTAAGTTGGCACGGTTGAGCCTTTAAGCAAAGTCCTTAACCCCCAATTGCTAAGTTGTATAAAACAGATCAACGTTTGTTGCTCTGAAAAAGAGCATCTGCCAAAAAATTACAAACTCTGCTGGAAACCAAATACTGATGCACTGATGGGTACACAAATGAGCAGATAAAAAAATTCTATAAAAAGACAAATAAGACACTTTATAGAAAAAAATATATATAGGAGGATCATTCTGGCTGGCATGAAATTCCTCTAGTCAACAGGGGAATGTAGATATAGTATAAACAAACCTGGCAGGAGTTCTAAACATAAGTCTGTCCACTCCCATTCTGCTGCAAGACAGCCATAAACAAACACCTTCTGTTGGGTTATTGCGTGGAAGTTTATTTCTGAATCTGTCCCGTCCCGTCACCCATTATGCTTGGCACAGATGCCACACCAAGCAGCCATATAAACAGATGCTTACTAGGCCAGCACATGACAAGAATAGAATCAATAACTGGCCACAAACCAAACAAAACTCGTTGGTAAAACATAACCTGTTTAATTGTTGGAATATTAACATTGATTACAGATCTACTCAATTATTGTCATTATAAATATACAAAAATATTTACTATAACTGCTCTTTTATTTAGTTGCCGCTGGGTGAGTCAGAATATTACAACTAAGTTAATTGCTAAAAAAAAAATAAATAAATAAAAAGGACATAATATAAGCACGGTAGCCTGGTGGTTAGCACTGTTGCCTCACAACAAGGAGGTCCTGGATTCGATTCCTGGGCAAGGGGTCTTTCTGTGAAGACTTTGCATGTAATAGTTTGGCATTTGGCAGACGCTCTTTTTCAGGTCGACTTACATTTCGTCTATTTTTTTATTTTTAAACTGAGCAATTGTGGGTTAAGGGCCTTGCTCAAGGGCCCACAGTGGTTGCTTGGTGGAGGTGGGATTATAACCCCGGTCTTTCTGGTACTAGTCAAGCACCTTAACCACTAGGCTACCACTGCATGTTCTTCCTACGGTTGCGTGAGTTTTCTCTGGGTACTCCAGTTTCTATAATAAACCCAGAGTTCAGTATTCATCAAGCCATTTGCTTTACATTTCACACCATTAATGATGCTGATTAAAAAAAAACAATCAATCATGCAACCCCCCCTTTCTAAATCCTTTATACTCATTTTCTGTCAATTACTTTCAATGCAGTTTCTAAATCAGTAGTAAGATAAGTTTTAGTTGTAAGAACAGTGCAGATTGGGTTCGGTAGGGACCAATATTATTTATTTTAGAAAAAGCAAGGAAGATAATAGTCCAGTAAATGTTTCAATTGATGTAGGAGGGAAATGTTCAATTATTGCGATTAGCAAGGATGCTGAAAAAGTACAGGTATCATCATAAATAATACAATAAGGTGGGGCGCTATAAACTTTGACTCTAATGTTAAATAAATCTGTTAAACTTAAACATACTTTCTATGAAAAAAATAGTATTTTATTTTAGCATTGCTTGCTAGTAGCTTTGGCCTTTAACAGAAGATTTTTGTCTTGTTATTTTTCATTGTACAGAGCTAAAGAGAAAAAGTACCTTTAACTCTTATCAAGAGAGACGTACATTTAATTTTTTTATACCCCTCTGCAACTATAGTTAAAGGCTCATCAGTGGCTACTTGGTGGTGTTACCAATTAGTAGTCCAGCTCCTTAACCATTGAGCTACCACTTCTCTCAAAAGGAATATTGGAATCTGTACCAGACACTAATGAAAACAAACACAGAAGGAAAAAATACAAACATTACAGACTAATCTCATCCAAAATCATGCAAGATTTACTTTAGGAAATGGTTTCATGCATCTTTGCTCCTACCACTTGCTGGGGCTCCTCTGGTAAGATTGCTGCTCTTCTTTCGATATGCATCCATTATTTGCAGACACTTTTTTGCAGGGAAAGAAAATGTCCAAACTCGGCTCATGCAGCATGCACACACTGTTGCACTCTACCAGGCGCACTGCCAGTTTCGTCCACAGAATCTAGTCACATGCTCTCGTCACTAGACAGCAGGTTAACCCATGTTGATGTGTGTACTGTTGTTTTTTTTTTTTAAATCATTACATCCTGAATGTGGGTTTAATATCAGAGAGGGAAAAACCATTCTGGTGGTTAAGCTAAAAACAAATAAAAACAATGTTTATTCTAAAAATACATATTATACTTTTCTAAAATGAGGAAAATAGACAATCAATAAAGTGAATATTTGCACTAGATGCAGGGATGCTCATTCATTCATTCATCTTCTTACCTGCTTATTCCCGAATCCGGGGTCATGGGGGTCTGCTGAGCCTATCCCAGCACACATAGGGCGAGAGGTGGGGGTACACCCTGGACGGGTCGCCGGTCCATCACAGGGCAACACCTTAACCACTAAGCCACCACTTCTAGGGCAACACGTAGACAAAATCATTCACACACACATTCACTCCTATGGACAATTTACAAATCACCAATACACCTAATCTGCATGTTTTTGGACTGTGGGAGGAAACCAGAGCACCCGGAGGAAACCCACGCAAGCGTGGGGGGAACATGCAAACATCCGAACCCGGGACCTTCTTGTTGTGCTATCGACTACGCCACCGCGCCGCCCTGGGATGCTCAATCTGAAATGTAAATAGATTTTAGAAGCAGATGGATAGATTTTTAGATTTGCAGTCATTGTTTTATGGCCAATTAAGCTGCGGCCTAATTATTCGTTTCTTAATAAATTTCAACAAATCTTCAGGGCACAGATAGGACTGCATTAAAACAAAACCCAAACCCCCCCCCCCCACTCTTTGTTTTTGAGATGTTTCGTCACACCAATGCTTCCTAAAGCCACATTTACCAAGTGCTAAAACATGATAATGTATTAATTTATATTATATAATTTATTAATATTAATTTATTATTTTGCGTTTTTGTTCCCATATACAAAAAAAGTAATAAAGATAATGATGGCTTAAAAGAACCATTAACTATATTACCTGTGTCCCCATACTTTTTCCTCAGATCTCAAAACATTTATTTAGTCTTTGGGAGCATTTGATGGTTTATTAGAAAAAGCTACAAATCATCTCAAGGGACCGTATCACCTACACCATTACAGGAATAATGTTTTTCAAACAATGGTAGTCATATAGAGCAGATTAAATAAATAATGGTTTTCAATAAAAACAATGTATGGAAACTAAAAAGCTTAAAAAGGTTTAAGTTTCTTGTGATTGAAACTATTGATAATTTCTACAATTTATTTATTATTAATTGTGTCATTTCAGAAAAACAATTGTTCTTTGGAGAGTAAGCTTGAACCTTTTGCTCCAAATGATTGTATAACTTTTTGGTAGCAGTGGCGGTTTAGTGTGAATATATTTTAGCATCTGATATGCTGAAAAATAAATTCCGTAATTAATGAGTTTCATTTTTTTTTTATTTCACAAATGCATTTTGCAACGGATTATGCCCGAAAAGGTTCGACAAACCCTGATATGACCAAAGGTGTATTTTAACATACAAACTCACATTTACATGTGAAAAAAATGTTAGAAAAATAGATCATTTATAGATCATCTATAATAGCATCAAGTGGCAAACTTTGAAGCAACATTTTTACACATTCAGTTTTCTTCAAAACACTTAAAATATACTAAAATAAACCGTCAAAAACAAACATTAGAATAAAGTTCACAGTTTGACAAAGTCTCTGGGGTTAAAACTCTTACTACACTGTAGTTTCATGTTTCCACAAACCAGTCTTAATGGAACCCGTGCTGTCTGTATTAAGGGGTGGTAGGTTCTGTGGCCTCTCTGAGCTTTTAGCAAGTTCATTCTCAGATGCCAAGTTTAACCCATACGACTTGGGCTGAACCTCCAGTTCGACAGGTAGGGGCTGCTTTGGGCAGTCTTTGACTGAGCTTAAGAGTTCCGTCTCAGTATCCTCTCCTACTACACATCCATTCCCAACCCCTTTGTTTTGATTGCTAATTGTCCCACTACCAAGACCGCTTCCCAGGCTGTTCCGGAAACGGCTCTTCCCAAGGCCGTTGCCAATGCTTGTGCCTCTGGTGGTACCCCTGTCATGCTGACGAGCGCGTCGTGGAAGGCTGGCACTAGCATCGCTGCTGTCCTGCTGAAGCTGGCTCTGTTGGCGTTCGCGGTATGCCAGATATGCTGCTCGACGGCTGTTGCGGGCTTGGAGGCTTTCGTGGTGGTGCCGCCTCTGAGGGGTACTGTGCTCACTGCCCTCCACACTGGTGGGCACATCATAGGCGTACTCTCGCAAAACTGTGAGTCGGCTCGCTCGATGTGTGCGTGCCCGGTTCTTGTGGTGTCTCCCAATGTGACCGTTTATGTTGCCACTGGTACTACCCATTGCAGGGTGGCCGTTGCTGCTAATATTGGGTCGATATTGGACTTCAACAGGAGCAACATGCATCTTGATCTCATTATCCAAAGAGTGCTCAGTTAAGCTGTTGTCTAATATAGTAGTGCCATTCTTGGGTGCAGAAATAGCTTTGCACTGAGCTGCTTCTACTTGGAGATTTGTCAGTTTACAGCCTTGTGTGGAGTTGCGTGCACTCGGTGCACTCTTGTTAGTACAAGATGACTCTGTCCCACTAGTATGGCAACGTAGTACCTCTCCATTTCCTGTATTGGTTGACCCATCCCCAGAGGCCGCATTAATTGGTGCAAGAAGGGAATCGACCTGCATGGTATACCTTTGGTGTCTGAGACAGCATGCTTGTGCCCAGAGCCGGCGCATGTCTTGGCGTGTAACACAGTGATGGCCAACGAGAAAGGTTCCTAGGGCCAAAGCAGCCACTCCAAAAAGGCAGGAGAAGGCCAAATCCAATGGGTTGTCCTGAGAAACAGCAAGGGCACCAAACAACCACAGCAACGAGTAGAGTGCCAAAGCTCCAGCCACGCCGACTAGCTGTGCTAAAAACGTGTGTTCATTCTCAAGCGCAGACAAAGATATTGGTCCAGGTGTCTGTGTCTGGGCAGATGATCTGCCGCCGATCTCAGTCACAGAGAGCCTTTGCTGTTCCTCTGACTGTTCTTTAAGCTCAAAGCGTCTTTCTGGGTGACGACGGAGCTGAAGAAGAATACTCAGGAAGTACATGCAGTCCACGAAAATGACGAAGGCCACTGGACCATAGAAAGCACCCAAACTTGGCTCCCATGCCATCCAACAGCTGAAAAGACAAAACATGATTTTACTTCTTCAGGCACAAAAAATACTAGAGTCGGTGGCTTAGTGGTTAAGGTGTTGGACTGACACCAGAAAGACCAGGGTTCAATTCCCACCTCCACAAAGCAACCACTGTGGGCCCTTGAGCAAGTAGATCAAACTTTTAGTTTAAGTGGAACAACCTAAATAAATTTTAAAAGAGTTCTGATGGTACAGATCAAAATCCAAAGACGTTTTTACGTCTAAACCGTAAACAAATGAGATACTGAGAAACTGGCAGGCACAAAATGACTAGGCTTTGGCTAAAAATAGATTGTCATAATTAGGCAAGTACAAGAATGTCTCAAGTTATTGCATCAGCAAAGTATCCATTATTCACACAACAGCATGTGTGCAGCATATGCCAAACAATATCCTGTAGGAATACTTATAACTATGAATATGACAGTCATGCCAACTAATAGAATTAATTACTGTCTATTCAAATGCACCACACTGGCAAGTACATCCAGTTCCACAGAAACACAAATATATGGCTGACAAGATCATTCTGACAACATTTAATATCAAACTTCAGACAATTAAAATGCATTAAAATGTTTAAAAGAGCTAAGCAGAATTTTTAGAAGCACCTAAAATTACTATTTTTCAACACAGCATTGAGAAGTGTAAAAAGAGAGATGATTTATTATCTTTCATACAACACTGATGAGGTGAGATACTTACTAAGGTGCACCAGGTCGACTCCCATAGTTTTTGATATTAGCAGCTGCGGTTATGCCACAAACAATTATGGGAATGCCTCCACCTATTAAGTAGAACCTAAAAAGCACAGCAGAAAATGAAGAAACATTACATCAGTTTTAAATCAAAACGGGAGCCTTAACCCCCCCCCCTAAATAACTTATTTGTAACACATTACACACACTGGCATTTATGTATAGGTTAGCCAAGCACTTCCTCTTTTGGTTTAAAAAAAAAAAAAAAAAAAAAAAAAAAAAAGGGTGAGTGGTTACCGAAGCATTGGCCTGGGTGGAGGAGGAGGTTCGTCCAGTTCTTCATATTGCTTGGCCTTGCGTGTTACTTGTTTGTAGATGTTACGAGCCGTGACTCCCGACCACAGGGCTGTAGCCAGTGTTGAGTAATGCATCACTATGCCCACCTGACACCCAAAAAATAATAACCAAGTAAAACAAACTCAAAAATAGACAACACCTCTTAAATATACTAAAGATTTTAAACATTATTAGCAACCATTAAAAAGAATAAATTATTATAGGTTGCTTTATAGAAACATTAAAATGTAGTTCATACCGCTTGGCACACACTGGCATAAGAAGTTTGGTTGATGCCTCCAGCAAACGCTGCACAGGTAAGGAGGATATGTAGGCACAGGTTAATCAGCATGTGCCAGCACTTTTTGCTGATACACACAGATCTGTGAAAACACAAAATGTTTGCAGTCAACTGGGCAAAGTTTTCTGGTGGCTGTACTAACATTATGCAGACAGTCTTTCAAAGTCAAAGTTCAGAGATTACTGCTCGTCTAGTATATAATTCTTTGATCTTTAGTAAAATTCAAACAATTGTCAAATGTGAGGTTAACAGCTGATTAATTTCCAACAGAGTAGAAGGATGTTCTTACTTGTGATGATAAATGTAGCTGATGACAATGGCCAGCAGACAGAGACTGAGAATGATAGCAGTGATGTAGATGATCGGGTGAAGAGGCCTGATGCTGTTCATGTTGGGCTCTGTCCTAGTCAGATCCTGTTGCAAACAAGCACCAAAGAAAACATATCATACTATAAATAAATATGCTTAAGATCTTCCTAATTTACTTCTTTTTATGCAGCCTTTGTAATGAGGAAATAATTAGCCTCAAAGTTACATCTCCTGAAAACGTAAGATTTTATAAGTAAATAATAATAAAACTTCAGGTTTTAAAATAATTTCTTACTATAAAATAAATCTCTGAGATGTGAGTTACTACTGACCATCAGAAGGGCGTAGTTGCTAAGCAAGTCACAAGAGAGTGTTGTGAAGTTGGCGTCGTGTTGAAGAATAATACAGCCCTCGGACTGCCAGCCGCCCTGACCCTCCTGAGCAGTGAAATCCCAGCGTGCAGCCACAGGATCCAGACCCTGTGCAAAGCGCCGTAAAGTCACATTTACCCGACTGCGCAGAGACTGCAGAGAGATTCCCTCTAAAAGTAACAACAAAAGATGAACTGATTACAAGCATGAACATGCTTTTAGTTGCTATTTCTCTGTAATAAATATTACTTAACATGCATAATCATACACGACACAGTAATCCAGCATGATGGGAAACAAAAAAATCACTATAAACGCAAGTGATGAGTGGACAGAGCGCTATCACTACAATACACAAATATAACTTTTAAACAAATAAAATGTTTGTGAAATCTGATCAAAGTAAATTGCAGAAGAAATCAAAACATGTAACCTGATTTAAATTTTAAAGCAGTAATAAAAAAGTCTTAAATGGTTAATTTCAGACACATGTACATCAAAAAAGGATAAATCACATAAAGATGTATTCCCTTTTAATTAAGTTAATTCATGCTTAACACAAATTGTACGTTTTCAACCTAATAATTTAGATTTTCAAGCAGATACTGTAATAGAGGTGGCGCGGTGGCGTAGTGGATAGAAAAGCCACCTCACAACAAGAAGGTCCTGGGTTCGAATCCCGGGCCAGGATCTTTCTGTGCGGAGTTTGCATGTTCTCCCTGCGATTGCGTGGGTTTCCTCCGGGTGCTTCGGTTTCCTCCCACAGTCCAAAAACATGCAGATAAGGTGGATTGTTGATTGTAAATTGTCCATAGGAGTGAATGTGTGTGAATTGTTGTTTGTCTATGTGTTGCCCTGAGATGGACTGGCGACCCGTCCAGGGTGTACCCCTGCCTCTCGCACTATGTGTGCTGCGATAGGCGCAGCAGACCCCCGTGACCCCGGATTCGGGAACAAGCGGGTAAAAAGATGAATGAATGAATGAATACTGTAATAGAAACTGTAACCTATAACATAGCAGCCAGCTGGAGCTTTTATATGCCTGGTACACTAGGTAATCTATTTTTTTGCCCACCTCTAGGGCATAAGGAATCAAACCACATCCTGCTTAACAACAATGAGGAATTGTGCTGATGAAGTAGTTGGTTTACCGATCTTGGTGAGAATGACTGGCGTGACGACGCTTTTTCTCTTGGTTGAGTTCCCTGTAGAGGGGAAAAGCTTGCCGTTGCGGAAAGCCAGCAACTGTAGCTTATAAATGCCATCATCAGCCTGACCAGAGCTTAGCATGGAGGAGAAGAGAGAAGGAGGGAGCTGCACTGATGCCTCCACTATAGTATTCTACATATAAGCCAGGAAAAGAGGAAAATACCATTTATACACATTTAGATTCTGAACTAAATGATCAAATTCAATATTTTTTTGTTTTAATACACACATCAGTTTAGAAAAAAAAAATTTAGGGAAAAGATTTTTGATGGGTAACTAGCAAAGGTTTTGAAGCAACACACCTTTAGGGCCAGGGCAGAAAGATTGCTGGTGACATTGCATTTAAAGCTGAGCTGTCGGTCCAGGTTAATATCAGGGTTTAAATTGCCCATGTGGGGAATCAGGGTGCGCTCTGGCGACACCTTCTGGAACAGCGTGCAGGTCATGCCGTTGAAGCTGCTGGCTTTAATCATATGGGCCTCCACTGCAATGTTGTGAGAGTTCTGCTGAAGAAAACGTCAATCAATATATGTAAAACTAATCAAAACTATTATTGATTTACTAGCTACACTTTAAAGCCAGATGTGCACAATATTTACAGTGTAATAGGAACCACTAGCCAGTCGCAGAACCGCAATCCTTTGAAGACTGTCAATAACACGTGAGCAAGCTCGCGCCTCCTTCTGTGCCATCAGTAACACTCGCTCGTCAGTCAACATAAGATTACTGGAGATATCCACCATCACATCTCCTAACTGACAAAAAACACATACACACGTCTTCATATATACTTTTACGTATTATCCTCATAAAAATATTATACAACTCATTGGGACAATAGATATTATGAGATCCTTTTTATTTCCATAGAACACTGATGGAGATCAATGTAATAATTTTAAAGATTAAGAATTTCTATCAATAGAGTAGTATGTTGGACTGCTATGTGGAAGATTGCAGTTTGATCTTTGGGCTCTGCTAAACGTAATGTAAGCAGAACTACATTTACAACATTTGGCAGACACCCTTATCCTGAGTGACTTACATTTATCTTCTATTTATACACATGAGCAAGTGTAGCTTAAGGGCTTTGCTCAAGGTTCAACAATGGTAGCTTGGGTAAACACCGGTTGATAGTAATCATTAAAAAATTAATTTATAATGATGTTCCTTATTTAGTAAAGAATGTGTGTATAAATGTAAGTTTAACCTCTTTATATTTCTCAGCAAATGCTCCAATCTTCTCAATCATCTCAGCCACAAAGATCACATCCACCTTGTCTGAGAAGTTAGGGGCTTCAACGGTGTATGCCAGAAGCTGCTGTGCTGTATGCACTGCATTGGTCAAGTTCAAGGCCATCTATTACACAAAAATGCATAGAAAAGATAAATACAATTATATAATAAAGCAGGAAGTAAACTTTACCAAAACATCAATAGTGCATGTACAGTATATGTGTATTAAGCTAAAGCGTTTAACAGTTTGAGTAAAACAGTTGTGCACCTGATTAATGATGTGAAGAACCCGGGTGGTGTCCTTCATATACTCGCAGCGGGTGTAGTCCTCCTCAGCCCAGTGTCCGCTGCGGTCACACCGTCTTCTGGCACGCCGGTCTTCAGCTGAACTGCCCGAGTAGATGCCTGTGCCTGTTATTTGTCGTGCACAGGGCAGGTACGCCATAATGCCTGCTAATGTGCGTGGCCATCTGCAAACACAGTCATAATAATCTGTTACCCAAATCCCCTGCCGGTTCAATCCCAGATAAAATCGTTTCTCTTGATTAGAGGTGTAATTAAATAGATAAAGTAAATAAAACTGGGTGGCACCCTATTATGTAAAAGTCTGCCAGTGGGTTTCACATGATCGTTGGTTTAAAATGTGCCTTGTAACTGGGACCTTTGCAGGCAACAAAAATGGTCTATCTGTAAGATTCGAAAAAGTGATTTTCAAGTTTACAGAAAACGTCTGAATCTTTCCAGTAGTATATAACAAAATTTAAAATGAAGCAAAATGCAATTAAAAACATTAATTCAATAGCATTTCACATGTTATGCATTTTACTTGGCATCCATGTCAGAACGATGCATGAACAAAGACATGTTTATTAGCCTGAAGGATTTGCAGGCATACCTAGTATGAAATTCGCACACGCACACGTATATTTTACCTAGAAACCAACTCCTTTTACATCAAACATTAGTTCCACCTCTTCGGTTGTATTGTATAACACAATACAACCGATACAGCACAATACAGCACAGTCAATGTAAGACTGCTTTTCCAGCCACAAGAGGGCAACAGTAAGCTACGTTTTTTTTTTTTGCTGGAGCAGTAAACAGAACTAGTTTTTATCTTTATGCTCCAATGTCTGTTTGAAGCCGTATTAATGTCGGTACATTCTGGAAAACTAACCTGTAATCTCCTTTATTATTAGACACCCTTTCAGGAATACAGTATTTGGCAGAGTTCTCTAAAACAACAATGTGCACAGTGCGGGTGTTGTTCCCTCGGCTAGTGCGCACACGGCATTCCCAGTCCCCTGTGAAGCCGGGCTGGATATTAGAGATGGTAAGAGCACTGTGAAAGAACAGGAGAAAAGAAGGAAGAGAAATTAAATTTGCACTTTATTCTACACATTCGATTCACAAGCAAACGAATGATTAAGGTATATAATGTTTATCCTGTAACCATTTAGTTTAAAAGCATTACCAAAATTATCCATGTTACCAACATCCTTTTCATTGGTCATTGATATATTTTAACAAATTTATTCTTAGGATTCTGATCTTATCATTCTTACCTCGCTATAAGAGAGCAGTTCTGCACCATGCTCTTTTCTATAGAGATTCCCTGCGTTGCATCAGACTCCACCATCTTGCCATCCTGATACCACAGCACCTGCATGTCCTCATCCACAAAAGAGGCCATGCACTGAAAAGGCAGACTGTCCCCCTGGAAAACAATCTGATGCTGGGAAGGAGTCATTTGGAAAGAGGGAAGCTCCAGTGGGGCATCTATAAAAAGAGAGAGAGAACAATTTGAAGAGATTTGTGAGATCGAGAGATTTGACCCATTTTTTGGAATCTGCACTGTTGTACTCAGTTTCACCTCTTGTGTTAAGTTGCTTTGGGTTTTTTTGTTGTCATTCCAGAAAGGATTATGTCTTTCTAAAAACAATAAACTAATTCTCAAGATTAAAGTTAAAGAAGCAGCCCAAGCTCAGTTGAATGTGCGTCTGGAAAAGCTGCCAGAAAACGGTCATCACTCCATTTAAAGCAAGTTTTACTGCACATCCTTCAGAGTTCAAAAGTTGCAATGAGTATTTGGTTCCAAATCGGGATTTTTATCTTATCTATTGAAGCGGCTAGCAGAGTGTGCAAATTCCAATGCTGGATATCTGTAAAGCACCATTCAGTGCAGGTACTAAAATACGCCTGCATAAATTGGTAGATTAAATAATTTCTTTTTTTCGTTCATCTTTAAAACAAAAGTATGATTCAGTCAATCCTTTTCAATTGTTTTACATTGTTTTCTATAACTAAGTACAGTTTCTATTTAATTATAAAAATAGCATGTGAGATTTAGATTTCCATGTGAAAATTCTGGGTTTTTTTTTTTTGTTCCCGTTTGTGTGTTCTTACCGCAGGTGAGCATCTCAGGCTTGAGAGTGGTTATAAATTGGCCCTGTAGTGTACGTGGATATGAGCACCGCGTGTCCTTAACTACTATTCCATTCTCTTTTATCCAGCGCACCAGCCATTGCAGGTTACAGTCACACAGGAGATACGGGCTTTGAAACTCCCTAACAGACAAATGCAGTTAAATCAGTGAAACCATATCCTGCCACAGATTAATCATTGTATGTGACTGGCCAGTTCTAAAATAACTGTACTTTTAAGACCCAAGGAAAAAATGCTTTTTGTTTTATTTAATTTACTGCTCCATTAGAAAAACACATTCTAAAAGGTTTTTAAAGGTTATTGTTAGTATTAATTTTACAGCATGCCCACTGTGATAAAACATCAGACCATGTTCATTTGGAAAAAAAAAAAACAAGGCCCGTTTAATCAAACCTGCTTGTTGTTATGGTGGCCATTTTGGATGCAGTGCTAGACAGCGAGCATTTTAGTCAAACAATTGAAATAATAAAGATTTCATCTGTACAATACAGCAGAAACTGATAAAGAAAAACAAAAACTATTCATGAAACCGAATAGATCTTAACAGAAAAATAAATCACCTTCATTAATCCATTTTTGCATTCCTCACTTATTTTTAAAATCTAAAAATTAAACTGACCGCTGATTTTAGCAACTTTATTTTATCTATGGTTACACAGGCATTAAAACAATTTTTATTTCATTTACTTACAGTGTTTTTAGAGCAACAAGGCTGTCAAACGTCCCTTGAGAAAGAGATGAAAACATGTTTCCTGATAGGTTGCTGAAAAGAAACCACAGGTCAGTTGCTACACTGCATATATGAACCAGGATTAGCTAAAGCAAGAGTCAGAGGTGATCTGGGTGCTATTCGGGTTTATACTATATTACCAAGACTGCTAGTCAGACGATACAGATCAGTTAGAAACTAAATGCTTCTCTGAATGCACACATTTAGCTGTTGAAAAAGGTTTGCACTACAGCTGGCCATGATCATTTCTCGTAACGAATAAACTGTTACAAGCGGATGTTAATTATAGAGCCGCCAGAAATGCACTGTTTATTGAATTAATAAAAGTAAAGATTTACTTTTAATTTCAGGTAAAACTAAGGCTTTTATTTTAAATATTTTATGCAATGGGCAGCGCGATGGCATAGTGGTTAGCACAGTCGCCTCATAACAAGGTGGTCCCGGGTTTGATTCCAAAAACATGTACGTTAGGTTGACTGTCCAGGATTCAGCCTTGTATCTTGCCTGATGTGCGCTGGGATAGGCTCCAGCAGAGCCACTTAACCCCGAATGATTTTTTAATTCTGCCATTTATGTGATAAACCGAAGTTTTTGAAGGGATCTGAAACAGGTTTGGTGTATGATTCATTGCATAAATGCTCAGTCTATAGACATCTGTGTTTTTATCAAAAGGACGGTTTTATGGACACAAACAGCATTAGCATCACCTTCACAATGCGGAGAGGACTTGCAGGTATATGTGCATTGCTACACTTGTGGGAGGCAAGAACTAATATGCTAATCTTACAACACCTGTTGCTCAATTTAGAGCCTAGTGAAGGGCAATTACATTGTCAATTTCTAGCCAAATGCCTAAAATACTTCCAATATCCCCCTTACTCAGTTTGTAACACAGCTTACAAAAATATTATCAAAATACACGCTGTACATAAGCTATCAAACGTATAAAAAGCTTTACTGGCCAATAAATACCTTGATACTGAAAATGTAACGAATGAGATTTACTTACAGTTTAACTAGATTGGTGAGGCCTTTGAATACATCTGCATTGAGGCAGCCAATACGATTATTGGACAAATCTCTACAAGTTGGAAAAACAGAAAATTTTTTTTTATCAATTACACAGGTATATTAATACGTTCAACACTTGACAGATACATTTACATAAAGTACTGAAGTGAGAATCCGGGAATTGTAGAAGACATTACCAATAATGTAACATTTTTGTTTAATTACAAACGTTTAAATTTGCCCGTATTGATAGAAACAGATGGATAAAATGGTTAGAAAAGGTTTGCTCTTTCCTGGACAGTATCCCAAAAGGGAGGAAGGATAAAGAGAATATTCATCTCTAAGGTGACGATAAGCATGTGGGTGGCCGAGATATGTCTCGCTGGACATGTCAGCCCTTTAAGAGCAGATCCCAATGATAATGGAGGAGGGGGGTTACGAGAAGGTCCAGCAGCCGCTACAACAGGGGCCTGTTTAGTCCATTCCCCGTGCCCGCTCTGCTTTCCTACTCTGTGGTAACGCGCTACCTTGCAAAACAGTCTCTCATTTTGTCCTTGCCAAAGGTTTTTGGTTACCTGAGCATCACAAAGACATGCGATTTTCAACATCATCTTCCAAATCAATTCCCATTTTTAATATTAGATGAAGCTCTATTCTTCTAGTAAGACTTTCCAGTCCAATGTTACTTGAATGCGAGATATCTCTTCAGGTGACCCAGAACTTTTGGTAATTATAGTGTATGTAACCATATAAAATGTTCTTCTATATGTCCATATAAACCATATTCTTTTTTAACAGCACTGTGATCCTGAAAAAGTCATTCAATAGACCTGGCTCTTTATAAAGACCACTGGATGACCGCATCGGCTAAATGCCTTAAATAAAGTGAAGATTTAAGTGTCTTTATGCTGTTGCATTACAATCTATAGACTTGAAGAAACCGTTTGGGCTTCGCAAGGGTGTGACACCTTCTAATTTCAGAACAACATTTCATTTCAAAGGAACCAGTAAAACTGCTCATCAGACAAAAGTGAAGCAATTTTATTTTGCCTTTAGCAGAGACAAGAAAGTGGTTCTGGAATTATAGCAGGTGTAATTTCAGGCTTTTTAATAATACAGTGCTGCACAAATTTTGAGGGATGTATCAGGACAAGGGCTGCAACAAATGAATATTTTAATATTTGATTATTTCAATCACTATTTCTTCTCCAACGTCATAGCTGTAAATGTCAGGTAATTTTTTTATTACTTATTATTTATTGTAATCATGGTGCTGCTCTATAGTGCCACACAATTGCAGGCTCTTACATCAGGGCATGTCTAATTGTCCATTAAACAACAAATATTAGTCAACTTTTTCTTACAGTTGACATTGCATCAGAATTCCTATATAAATTTATAATTCATGTATTTCATAACTAATCAAATGAATCATACTATGACTTAATTTACCAAATAGATAGCTAATATTTTGAGGAACCCGTTTCAATGCTTATAGGGTCAAGAAAGCGAGAGGAGGGTGGAGAGGAGAACTTTGTCACATGGGCAGTACAGTGATAAGGTAGGAATGCTCATTGTACAATGCCATTCTTGTATCTTTCCATACAAAACAGGATAAGTGAAGTATAGCCGATTGACTAAACTTGAGGGATAAGTGTTATGCGTTAACTTTCAATTCCAGTGAAAATAATATAATTTTAGATACTTACCCAGCACATAAAGTATAGAATACCTAAATGTAGTTTTGTTTTATTTATTTATTTAATTTTGTAACTATTTTCTTACATAATTCATCTATATAAAATAATTCTCCACCATATATTATCTAGCAAATTGTATTTAATATACAAACATCAAAACATTTTTTTAAACCCCCGACAGAATGATAGGGCCTTCCTTATTTATTATTAATTCTTCTTAAGAGAGAAAGCTATCCCGGTGCTACGTTGGGACTGAATAAGGATTTCAGGCTGGTTTATAATTTGTATAGAAACATTCTTTAGATTATTTAAGTGGGGAGGGAAATCTGATTCAACCTCTGAGGAAACATGTTAGATATTTAAGTCAAAGCCATCTTTCATCTAGCCGTAATGATTCCAACATGTCCAACCGGATAAGGCTTGGCGTTCGGCTTGTCTTGCTAACATGACATGTTGGCGTCAAAAAGGATTTACTACGCCCTGCAGACAGCCACTCTATCTCAAAGGCAAATGCTAGAATCACATGTTCGCTTCTTGTACAGCGACTGTCTGCTTGTTGACTGGGCGAATAGTAGCTGCCTTTTACTATTGTGGGTTTTAGAGAAGAGTTGCGAAATTTACAGCAAGAAATATCCACTGAGATGAAGTCAATGTGGTACTGTAACCAGGAAAGTCTACAAAAAGAACTATTCCAACTACGAAAATAAACTCCGTATGATAGGATACAAGAAAAGCAAAGTTAAAGTATAAGTAACATTTTAAACTATGCAATCGCCCTTTATCTGTCCATTTTCCCCCTTGAACGTATGATAAGCAGAAGAGCCTTTTTTCTTCTGTTCTTTTATCCACAGTCTAATTCACGTGCTACCTCCACTAGCCCTTCTCTCATCACCTGCACGACGTTGCAAACCCCCTATCTTTTCATTCATTCTTTGTATTGCCCTTTCAGCTTTCCTCTCCAGTCTGGCTTAAGTTTTCTTCATCTTTTAATTTTTTCAGCACTCTTCTACACACTGTGTCTATCCCTCTATTCAGAGGGCTGTGACTTAAAATATACTAGAGGAAATGAGTTTAGAAAAATTGAAAGCAGATATGAATAATCCAAAAATAGACTGGATTGTTTTCACACAGTCAGGTTATTATTGACGGACCTGTTGAGAGGCTGTATTTCAGCAACTTGCCTGCTTACTTTATTCTATATGTGAATCAACATGATTTCTCAATGTTGTTCTTCATCATTAGCCATATTAGTACTGATTGTACATTTGATACAAAAAAAAAACTTAAGGAATTAATAAAATCTAACTCAGTAAGTAATCTAAATTTATTTTAATTAAATACCAGGATGTTATATGTTGTATTATTTGGGTATTTATTAAAAATGAAAATACATCAACAGCAGCCATTTTTACGACATCTATTCTTTAAATGTTTCAGATATTAATGCACTTTAAAATGTACATGTTGGTTAAAAACATAGTGGCGAGCTGTCATCACAAAGACTATGATCTCAAAGTACCTGTTCATCATGTTTTTATAGTAAATGATAAAATAGCTTTTATGGCAATTCAGGTTATTTGATTGCAGATTGTCTAATCAAATCCAATATTATTAAAAATCCTTTGAAGCAATTCACTGTATATGACAATGTTTCAGTTTTCAATTTGGCCAGCCAAGTTATAGTTTATTCTAGTTGTAAATGTAAAATTATAGCAGCCCCTTTGACCACACAAGTGTGTATGTGTATATTGACATTCTCTCTACACATACACTGTTAATTTCTTCTCTTTCATAGCTACACACACACACACACACACACACACACACACACACACACACACACACACACACACACACACACACACACAC
>JAOTRA010000034.1:6110979-6121095 GCA_026260255.1 Pseudolaguvia tuberculata
CACACACACACACACACACACACACACACACACACACACACACACACACACACACACACACACACACACACGTTTGGATAACATAAAATGCTATAAAATATCAGACAGGGTAAACAGTTAATGTTCACAGCCTCGGACAAATGCTCAGTTAAAAAAGTAAATATCAGGTATATATTAACCGTAAACAATAATTACTTACAATCTTTTAAGGGTAGTGAGTCCGAGAAAGGCTCCAGGCTCCATGCGTGTAATGATGTTATTTTTTATGTCTCTGTAAAAACAAAAGTAGCAAATATTTATTTTAAAATTTCAATTTATCAACTTATCAATAAGCATTAGTTAGAGGTTGACCAATTCAGTTTGTTTGCTGGATCCTTTAATCAAAAAGGGTAAAAAGGGTTATTGGTTTATGTATCCAGCGTCTATTTTTAAAAACTTTTCAATAATGAATCGGTCAGCATGTATAACAAAACTCAGCAATCAGCAACAGTGAAATTCACCATCTGGTTGTCTCAACAATAGACTAGTGCTTATGAATGGTTAAGAAAAGGTTAACAACCAATTTTTTAGACGATTAGGTTTATAAACAAATTAAAATTCAGAAATGTTTACACTTCCTAAAGATTTTTTTAATTTTTGCAGTGTCAAACTCATTTTACACATTGAAAATATAACTTATTTTCCATAAATATGCACAAAGTCTTGTTAGGCACTAAAACTATGGTTAGACTGTAATTTAGTAGTCGTGTTGACACTTTACAGCCAAACAAGTGACAACACTACAGTTTTCACAGTTCAGGGGGGGAGTAAGTGATGTAAGGCTTATAGACCACACCTGTGTTAGTCAGCCAACAGCTAGACCCGTTCTAAAGCTTTAATCCACACATACCGCCAGCTCAATAGCTCAAAGACTCAAATTCTTTTGAAGTCTTTCCACTGTGGTTAGAGAAGAAGAGGACAGAGTCGGGCTGTTCAATTGAATGTTTTTGATGTACTGGGTAAAAATTCTAGGTAAGAACATTGTGCAAAAGTAGTGAAATGGAGTGATTCAGATTTTAATATAATTGTATCTAGTTGGCACAGAAACAGAGTTAAATAAGAGGCTGGTTGATCATCTGCAAAAAAAAAAGCCAAAAAACATCCTATTTTACTTTTAGAAACCCCTTGAAAATATTTGGTATCCGATGTCATTGTATTTCTTAGGGCATCTGGAATCGTGCCATTGTTTGTTTCGTGTTTTCAAAAAAGTTCACCAGAGAATAATACTGCAGTTGGATGCAGAGTGGTTACACCTACCACATGCCACATGGAAAGCATTATTATATTACAGGGGAAAAGAAAACAGATTAACAAACAACACTACTGAACCAATGTATTTTCAATTGTCCAATTTCAATGAGGTCCAAATCCCAACCCTAACCCTAACCCTGTCTTTTCAATGTTATTATTAGCAGCAGCGCACAACCTGGTCAGGACAGCCCTGTATAAGGCAATGAAGATTGGCTACATTTACATCTATGGCATTGGGCACACGCCCTAACCATAGTAACTTACATTTATCTAATTTATACAACTGAGAAATTTATAGTTAGGGGTTTTGCTCAGGGACCAAACAGGACCCTAAATTAGTGATGCAGGGACTTGAACAATCCAACACCACAACCACTGGTTACCACATTGTTAACTTAATGGCTACACGCATTGTTTCCAATGATCAAATCTGCCACTTATTGATTAGTGTCTCTGATTCCAATAGTTGTTCAACCAAAAAATGTGCAAATGCTTCTAAAATATTTTTCTTTATTACTCTCAAGAGATTCAGTCTTGTACTAACTGTCACAAATTGTTGAATTATAAAATTAATACTTTAACAAATTACCAAAAGCTATTACAAACATACGACTAAGAACAACACACAAGAAATATTAAACTAGTCAGCTCGAGGAACAGAACGCATTTATTATTTTTAAAATAATAAGATGAAAGTTTCATCTGTGTCTTATACACCGGTGTGAGACACTACTATTGATACTAAAGGAATACAGTGATAATAGTAATAAACTCAGCTGGGAGATTTAAACACTATTTCTTTAGATTAATACTGTATTGAAGCATCACATTTTATATGACATACTATATCTTTACCATGTTTTGTATTTGGAAGTAGCAGTCACAGATGCCTCACAATTTAACAAAATCTTTGCTGCGGATGGGCCTAGTGGAGAATGTAATCACACTTTTGGGCAATCAGTTACGAGTCTTGTTGCAGGTCTTAACAGAGATACAACTGTAAATTGTGCACCAATATTTTCGCGGAATGGGCTTCAAAAAAGTCAGGAATCAGTAAGATTAATTGAAATGGGTGGCAAGTAAAACTAGTTTTAAAACGGAACTGGTTTTTAATAGTCAATCCTGAGTGCAATCTCGTATTGTCGCCTTTGCTGGGTTTTACACGTTCTTGCTGTGTATTGTCCTCACTGCCAGTTTGGACAATACCAGATTGATATCACTGGCAGGAAATGCCTGTCTTTCAGTAGCACATGACTCAAATTAAAGAGACTGCATTCTTGAGCTTATTCTCCTCACGGATGCATTACTATACAAAAAATTATTAGGCTGTTAAAGACAAATTAGTTCCTTCTTTTTGCATACATTCCAATATTTGAAGTTGCCAAGGATTGCTCAAAACTGTTAAACAGTGATGGCTCAAACTTTGGTGAAAAGAAGGGGGCTCAATTTACCAAATTTCTTTACACAAGCTATTTCAAATACAATTAAACATACAATTATTAAAAAAAAAAATCAAGTTGTTGTTGCTGTTTCTCCTTGAAGGACAGTTAGATGGTTTAAGTGCCTCATAACAGTAATGGTTGGTTGAACATTTTACTTGAACTGTGTTTTTTGAGGAACTCAAAGTGAAAATGTTGGCCACAATCAAGCTACTATTTCATGACTGCTGGTTTAAGGTAGAATTTGGTATTGTATTGCTTCCCAAATGCTTGTCACTCACCAACCAGAGACCGGCTGCAACGAGAGTGGCTGTGGTCTGAGCTAGAGCCTGCAGTAAGACGTTATTTGCCATGAAAAAGCATGCAATTCAGCACACACTACTTTCCAGCACACAAAAGCTGTCGGTGGCACAAAGTCTCAGGAAAATCGGTCTGTGACGCCTCTGGCAACTGCTAGCTGCATTAGCATAAGAAAGGCTGTGTATCGCAGACAGTTAAGAGAAAGGATGGCTTGAGCAATACTTGTGCGAGAGTCAACAAATGTGCTTAAAGAACATTTCTACCCACACGGTACAGGAAAATCGTCAAAATGATACGCATCATATAATGCATGTAGTACAGAATTTTCTTTATCTTCCAATTATCAGTCTAACACCTTAACCACTGCAGTACCACTTCCCAATACTACAGATTCTACTGGCAACTATTAATGCAGTTTGGCCAAATGATTTTCAGTGCTCTGATAAAAAAATATTCTGGTTTACCCAGACATTAACAGAAGATGGTGTTTATATTGTGAATAGGTTGTAAAAGACATTTGTATAGCTCAAGTTTGTGCTCAGAGTACAAGAGAAAAAGAAATGTATAAATTTACCATCTTGGTACTATAAGTAACATTAGAGTTGGATTGTAATGGCAACATATGAAGCTCAATCCAAACCTCATAATGAGTGTCCTAAATTACAACGCCAATCTCAATAAATCAAATTCTATTTCAGCATTCAAAAAACTGGATAGCACATGGCAGGGTCAAATGGAGAAAAAAAAGTCTCATTCTGTCAGTGTTGTCCAAGTGCTGCCAGAAATACACCCCAGAAAGGCCCCAAACTACATCTACTTTTCCTTTTCTCACCCAGGATCCATATAACGATAGAAAAGCCACCCTTAGAATTCCTATCAGATTCTGTCATGTTATTTTAACCCTCACTGAAACACAAGGGCTGCTAATGAGCTGGTTATTTTTTGTACAATGCCATGTTAAGGCAATAAATCACAGTAAGAGCTACAAAGCATCACATACACACATTTCTCATGTGCTTTGTAAGAAATTTAGGCACACACATTAAGCCCTAAAAAGTGTGCTAGTATGGCTTTCTATAATAGAATAAAGACTGCCAATTACTTGGAACTAGAAAAACAACATATGCCTGACTTTCCCCCTAGGATACCTATTGTTAATATATGCATTTATACAATAAAACAGGCCAGACAATACTATTTCAATAGTATCAATGCCGTGTTTTAAATGCCGCTTCCATTCCCCAACCGTGACAGACTCTCTACTATGCTGAAGTCTTTTCAGCAGATATTATACAAGTTTAGTTTAGCCTAAGATTTATAAACTTTCTATGTCACGCATAGAAAAGAAAATCAGAACTTACAGTCTCTCAAGCATGGGCAGTCCAGTAAAAGAGCCATTTAGAAGTTCCTGGATTTTATTGGTGCTCAGGATCCTGTAAAGAAAAACAAAAATCGCATCTTTGGAAAATAATGCAAAAACATCAGTTTTACAACATGTATATGCTTATATCCACATACATTTAAAGCATAAGACATCAAATAGCACAAAAAATCTTTAGTACATCTTTGCAAAAAACATGCAAACAGTTTTTAAGTCTAGTAAGCAAAAGATATAGAAAATCTGATTTCCTATTAGTGCTGAAACAAATCTAGTGTATTTAGCCACGCAGAGGTGAAATGCATTCACTTTGGCAATATGTGACACAATCTCCTTCAAGAACTGACTACAAAGACTTAACAGTTTAATTATAGTTAAAAAAAAAATGAAAAAGCAAGAAAAGCAACAGTGTCGGGCCAAGCGTTTCCAGTCAGTTTTAGGATAGAGTGTCTGACGCTCACCTTTCACTCACACAGGCATACTTTTATTACGAGGTGCTGAGAGCTGCTTTTATTACCGGCTGGTGCAGGATTTAAGCCCCCACCTCAGCTCCCCATTTCAGGAACTTTAGAGCATTAGGGGATCCTATGCACTTGACATCAGACTGCAACAGACATCCAAATTTCAAATGCTTATGATGTGGGATAAACAATCACTTTTGATTTTGGAACATAAGCTGGGGGAAAAGTATACATTTATTGCCCATTTCATTGGCTGGGATGTTTGGAATTAGTTTGTGCAATGCATCGATGGCCATAATAGGAACCAGTAGGTTTTATGTAAAAGAACTGGTGTTATAGTCTACTAGTAAACATGCTGTTAAATTAAATTAAGAATACAAGTAAAAAAACTCCTAAACCCTGAAATCACCATGTACAAAAAATACAAAAAAAAACCAAAAAAAAAAAAAAAAAAAAAAACACTGAATGAAATTAAATGTGACTTCTACCCTGTGACTAAACTGTAATGTTAAGTGACTGGTGGGTTGCGCATTGCAGAGCTGCATGCAGTTTTTAATTGTAGCTTTTGTTCGTGCCTGAACGCAGCAGCGCAATACATTCATTCATTCTTTCATTCATCTTCTTGCCCTCTTACTCCCCAATTCGAGGTCACAGGGGTCTGCTGGTGGCTATCCCAGTGAACATAGGGCGAGGGGTAGCAGCGCAATACACTGCAACACAAATCATTCAATGAGATATTCATTATGTTGATAAAGGTTTTGTGTAAACCAGTCGACCATATATTTTTGAACAAAATGTAGAAAATGACACCAGCCTCCTGTGTCACAGATGGGCAAGTTAACAGATACTCATGCTTGGTTAATGTTTCTATGAATGTCAGGAAACATTCCTCCTATCCAGACAGCAGGGCTAATTCTGGCCACAGATGGCTGTGGCATCAATGGGAATTGATCAGTGTTTCAGAAGCTACAGTGTCACCGCACTAGAAGCAATGTTTGAACACACATACCAAATGTATACTTGTTTTAGCAAGATAAATAATCCACTTTCTAAACAAAACCTGATTATTCTATGCATTGGGTAGCCACAGACATTATGAGCCGAACTGAAGTTGGGAACAGTGGGGATTGATTGAAGTGCATTCAATGTCAAGATCTGCCACGATAGACTATAATAAATCAATTTCACATAAAAAAATAAGGCAACCAAGAAATAAGATTATTTTTTATTTTATTAGTATTAATTAATGCATAGGAGAGATTCTTACATAATGCAAGCTGTTAACCAATTTGCACTGCTTAACTGTTTTTGGCAGACAAAAAATGAATTATTTGTAGCTTCCTAGGGATAAAATCAGGTTAGAAAAACCCAAATAACCAAAGACAGTGTGTTACACTCTAGGTAGTCACGAGCCGCTTTAAACTGGGCAAAAGCAAGAATGAAACCTCTAGAAATGAAGACGTTGCAAAAATATTGAGGAACGGGGAGGAACAATCCTGACTATTCACATGTAAATATACAATGATTTACGATGGTGCATGTGGGCCTTATAGACACAGACTGGAATCTTCTTATCTATCTCATTTTTATTTATAACTCGACTTGGTGACGTACTACAGCAACATCATTTCAAAAGCTTACCAAGCAACGCAATTTATCATGATCTAAAAGGATTAATGGCACAAATCATAACAGATAGAGAAATGGTTAACACTACATCTAATTATTAATTATAAGCTGATACATTTAATAAATTAGCATTGGTTTAAAGATATCCAACAGCATGAAACCAAAGCGTTAAATAAAAAGACTATCAGTCAAAACTTGTTCAGTTTGCACATTTAATCAAAACCAAAAGCTCCATTTGGCTTGTCGCAGCTTTTACTAGAAACATCCTGCTAGAAGAAGATCTGAGGACAGACGCAAGACAGTGATGACTTATGAGTCTAGAAAGAAATGTCAGTCATGTGACATAACACTTGTTTATATGCCTATCCCAACATCCACACTGGTGACTAGATGTAGGCATGTCCATCAACTATGTTTACACATAAAAAAATTTAATTAAAAATAATACAATTATGGGGCAGTTTAAATGTTAAAGTGACTTCTAATAGGAGTAAAGGAAAAATTGACTCATGATCTGTGGCAAAAGGCTGTTTCCTCTCATAGTAATTTTTATTGTCAGATGTGGTTAGGTTAGGAGTGCACAGAAAGGTACTATTTAGAACCAAACACTAGCATTCAGCTTTTAAAACACAGACCTAGCAGAAAGTCAACTTTTGGTCCGACTTAAACCAAACTAGCTGGATACTGTCATGATTATACATAGAAACTCATTCTCAATAGGAAGTTTGAAGATATCTAGGACAAGATAGATAGTTAAGCTGTAGATGACTAACACGGCAATAACATTTTATTATCACTAAAGGTTTGTTCCATCATCTACCAGCCAATAAAGTTAAGCCAGAACGATTTACATCCCTTTGATCTGGGTACAGTATGCAAAGAAAGCATTTCTACCACTAAACACAAGTATGCAAGATGTAAAGATAAGCAGCTGCAGCAGTGCATGGTTTTCTGGCCGCCAATAACACATGCACTACAAATGATCCCAAGTTCACCCTAACAGGATATGGCAGCCACACAAATTAAACCACGCAGAAAAGTATTTTACCACCTGAGGAAACACACATTTGAAAGGAAAAGCACACAGCCACAGAAAGCGATTACTTTCTTATTTAAAAGACGTTTCTCTGCCCGATTGAGAAATCATTGATGATATAATACAGTAGAGTCAACAGGGTGTTATTTTATTGCAGTTGGACAAACGCAATTTTTGCTAGCCAAAAACTGATCTGGTCTCAGTTTAAAGCACAATATTTAACACGACTCACATGGACTCTGAAGCCGTGTTTCTGTCAGTGAAAGAAAATCTCATGTTCCCCTGCTGCTCAGGAAAAGTTAGTATCCCCTATGCTAAAACAGCATGCACAGGTGTGCATGTGTGTCATTTCCATTGACAGACGAAAACAGGAAATAATTATTATATAGGCACGTGTAAAAAATAAGCTTTTCTAAAACTAGAAACTTGTTTATAATTAGCAGGAATAATAACACAGAAGTTATGAAATGTCCACAAATTCGAATGCGCTACTTGGTTTGTTTTGAATAGTTTTCAACCTGCACTATTTTTCCCCACCCTAACCAAGACCCACTTCCCTTAAGCCCCACCCCCTCACCTCATTTCTATTTTACATGTATATGTAAAAAAACATTTTTTTGGTAAAAAGACATTGCAACAGATGTGAGAACAAATCTCCAACTTAAATGCATGCCGACTTAAAGCTCTACAAGTATTGATGCCTATAATTAAAAGTAGTGATTGATCATTAAAAACAATACACTGATGTCATTTTAGTTGATAAATATCATAGTTATATCTACTGTTTGTTTTTAATTACTATTACATTATTGTTGCAACAAATTTCCCTTATTGTCACCAAGCGGTCCAAAAACAGTTCCTGACCCTAAACTTGCTAAAGATGTCCAAAAACAGGGTTGTCCTGCTTAGACTGAAACGGTCACAGTAAACACTTTTGGGATTAGATGGAATGCATATGAAGCAGGATTGTGATAACGTGGCGGTTTCAGCTAATCTAAACTGAATGTGTTCAGTAAATTTCCGCAAAAGATCAAAGCGATAAACCTGTACAATCCAATCCATGTACTAGGGTAAAAAAGACATCTGGGTAATAATGGCTATGTAGAACAACAGCAGAGTTAAACTGATCACAGAAAATCGATATATTATTAGGAAGCTGGCAATAATCCTTAAACAATCTAACTGTAAATAAATAACCGGTTAAAGTAAACACTAGTACCCACACTGACATCTCACAACTCCATGCCTGCCGAAAGATCTACTATCACAGTGCACACTACGAACGAACAAATTCAGATAAGTATTTACAAAGCTTGCATAATAGGAGTTATAATGTAAACAGGCGAAAAGACCTCAGGCTTAAACAGGCTATTAAACAAATAACCAAAATTTCCATTTTCATGTTGCTTGTTTAACTTTTTAAATCAAACACATTTTGAAAATTTGTATCAAACTCAAAAAGATGACATCTTCAATCATTTGTAGATTCCGTTTCATTCATCTTCTTACCCGAATATTCCTTAATTTTGGGTCACGGGGTATGTTGGTGACAATCCAAACTCACATAAGGTACGAGGCAGGGGTACACCCTGGACGGTTTGCCAGTCCATCGCAGGGCAACACACAGACAAACAACCACTCACACACATTCACTCCTATGGACAATTTAGAATCACCAATCAAACTAATCTGCAGGTTTTTGAACTGTGGGAGGAAACCGGAGCACCCGGAGGAAACACATGCAAGCGCAAGGAGAACATGCAAACTCCGCACAGAAAGATCCCATTCAAAACCCGGGATCTTCTTGTTGTGATCGTGCTAACCACTACGCCACCGCGTTGCCATATAACATTTAGCCAAGGGAAAAAAAAGTTGCAGGGTTGTGACCAACGTCATCATGATTAACATATCAGACTAGGGTTGTGACATGGAATAATACGGTGTGAACAACCGGACATGTAAACATGATAGAAAGGTACAGTTTCAACACCTTCCCTGTTGTGATCCTCCAACTGCCAAATCACCCAGCCTCAGTTAAAGAAGCTTTTCCTAAACTTTAACTCATTATTCAATGAACTCAATCCAACTTTTCAACATTAGACAGAAAGACATGCCAGATCTTCATTCATTCATCTTCTTGCCCGCTTATTCCCGAATCCGGGGTCACGGGGGTCTGCTGCGCCTATCCCAGCACACATAAGGTGAGAGGCAGGTGTACACCCTGGATGGGTAGCCAGTCCATCATGCCAGATCTTCCATTCCCATTTCTATCAGTTCATGTACAGGTCAAAAAGGAGTTGAGAAGAACTACCAGAATTAACATGATCTCAGCTGTCTATGGTGCTAGACTTGAGTTTCCTCCAGTATGTTTTGGGTAGCTTACACTGGATTTGGATGGATGTTAACACGTGTAGACCTGGTTAAGTCTCCATTCCATGCCACACCACCTCATTCATGTAAAACCAGAAGATAACTATGGACAGCATGAGATGGATACTTACAACATGAAGATAACTATGGACAGCATGAGATGGATACTTACAACATGAAGATAACTATGGACAGCATGAGATGGATACTTAC
>JAOTRA010000034.1:6121195-6134017 GCA_026260255.1 Pseudolaguvia tuberculata
AAGGTGACTGTTCTGTTGGGAAAAGAGCTGACAGGTAGCACCTGCTGGATCTCCATGTTGCTACACACCACCTTCTTATCCGCTATCCCAGACCGACCGCTGCTTTTCGATCGTTCGTCATAGACTTTACATTCAGGAGATGCTGCACAGTGTGTGAACCCGAGGAACACAAATAGCAGGGAAAACGTACACCAGCTACCGGCCGACATTTCCCGCTTCTTTCTTTTCAGTCAAGTTAACGTATCGTTAGCATCGAAATGCTAGACTGTTATTGTACAGCGTGGTGTTGTTTATTCGTGTTTTTATTTATGTTGACATACAAATAAATCGTCTTTTCAATTAGAAGAAAAAAAAAGAATCGTTTCATTTAAAATAATAATGCTCGGTTTTAGGTCATACTGAAAGCTTGGGGTTCGGATTTCCATGTGAATGCGCCATGGCTTTGTGTCGGTTCAGGGAAGCGCTCCGGGATCCGTTCTTTGTTTTCCAATCGACTCGGTGCCATTGAGTCGGACCAGGCCATCAATTATAACATTCAACAAAGTCTATTTTGAAGGAATAATAAAAACAATTAACTCCCGTAGACACTTCTGCCTGTTAGCAGTTCTTGCTGATTATAATCCATGTTGCTCTGCGGTTGTGTTTTTAGCTTGTCGGTGAGAAGACCGCACAGCTGCAGCCAATACTTCAGGAAATCGGTTCAACTAAGAACTTTACTTTGGACGCTTTTCTGATAACACACACGTCCAACAGTTACGATCGGTTACGAGAATATTAAAAACAGCGTACGAACTTCTGATTATAACAAAATAAAACAAACAAAAAGTTGCTCACACGCTGTATTGGAAACAGCGGATCCTCGGCTTAAAACAACGTTCTAATAAAACAGCATGTTTACTTTAGTTCCTACAATTACTTTTGCGGATGGCTATTTTAATAGTCTATTAAAAACAGCGTCGAAAGGAGACCGCGTACAAACGCAAAAATAGAACTCAGTTTAGAACCGAGCAACTCGTTAAAGTCCGTGTGAAAGCAAAGCGCCCCACTTCCGCTGGTGACGTCATTGAGGAGCTGCTACCTTTCCTATAAAATCCACGAAAGGATGCGTCTGATCGGATCAAATAGTGCAAAGACTCTATTCCAATTGAATGTCACCATCAGTATCACAATCGATCAACAAATAAAAATAAATAAATGCTACAAATAATAATAATAATAATAAATAAACAAACAAGATGAAGCAGAAAGTACGAAATATTTATTTTATATTTATTTATATATTTCATCCTGCACGAGTTAAATAAGTAGAAACGTTTTGCCCCCCAACAACTGAGAGGAACTATTATTTCATTTCATTTTATTTTATTCCCTAATTTGGGGTCACGGGGGTGTGCTGGAGTCTATCCCAGCCTACATAGGGTGAAAGGCAGGGGTACATCCTGGACAGGTCTGCAGTGCATCACACGACCACATATAGACAAGCACCCATACACACACTCACTCCTATGGGCAATTTTACAGTCTTCAATAAGCCTAACATACATGTTATTGGACTGTGGGAGGAAACCAAAGTACGTGGAGGAAACCCATGCAAGCACAGATAGAAAAGGAACTATTTACCGTATACATTTACAGTACTTTTCACTTAAATGTAAGTGTCCTAATTTCCTAAACTAGGCTGAGTATCAGAGACAGGTATAATGACAAATAATTATACACTCAGGATTTAATGACACTCCTTTCATAGTTGCAGCAGAATCAAAAGCGGTGAGTTTGGACAAACTAACTAAACTGCATTCTCACTGACTGTAGTAAGCTTTAAAGATGTGAAAAGTGAAAAGAGGCTTTAAAGAGGTGAAAAGATCTCTTTATATTATACGTTGGTGTCAGAATGTCTCACCTTGGCCTACAATTTAATAAGATACGTTTAGCTAATTGTTGAATTCATAATGTAAATCTAAAGTAAATTACCTCTCAACTAAACAGGTTACGACTATAGCAAAATCCCCCTCAACCCTGGAAGCATTGTATTCACTGTGGATCTAAAGAGTTCAGGCAAGTTCTGACTGGCAGCTGTGTGAAGTATACGACACTGAGGAGAGTAGACACTACATGCGACTAAAGTAGGGCACAGGACTTGTTATTTGTATTTGTGCATGTTCTGACACTACTTTACTTTGCTGATAAAGCTTTTAAGATGGCCTACTATACAGTTACAGTTTGCCATTTTGCAGACGCTCTTGTCCAGAGCGACGTAGTTATAACCTAGAACATTTCACTACTGATACAAGAACAATCACAAAACAGTGTAACAAACTCCTAAAACAGTTGAAGAGCAAGAGTTCTTTTTCCCATTTTTTTATTATTATGTGTGTTTATGTGTACAGGGCAAGGTGTTTAGTGACCAGGTTTGTCTTCAGATGTCTCTTGAAAACAGCCAGTGACTCTGCTGTTCTGACATTGATGGAAAATTAATTCCACCATCTAGGTGTCAGAACAGAGAAAAGTCTTAAGGAGACCGAATTTGAGACCTAGGAGGTGGAACAAGTCGTGCAGTGCTGGTGGACCTGAGGGAGCGAGTTACTATGCAAGACTATATGCAGACTATACAAGTAATTAATATAATTTATTGTTTACTAAAGAGACATCATTTTAACCTTTTTAGTATATAAATGCATGGTAATGAATCTTTTGAAAGGTGTCCACCAAAGTCATACAATAGTAAAGTTTCAGTTATCATTGAACAGAAGGTTACTGTGAAGTTTCTGTAAGTTTTAATTCTTTTTTATAACTATAAATAATTTAAACTTTGTCCATGGAAAGTTAACCAACTGAAAGCTTTTGCAAACCTTCTTATTAAAGGACATAATGAAATATTATTTATAAATTAAAATTCATTTATTTCTTACCCGCTTATTCCCTAATTCGTGGTCACGTGGGTCTGCTGGAGCCTGTCCCAGCACATAGGGCGAGAGGCAGGGGGTTGCACCTCGCCAGTCCATCTCACTCACACACACACACACACACACACGCGCGCGCACACACACACACGCGCACGCGCGCACACACACACACACACACACAAAATTTAGAATCACCTATCGACCTAATCTGTATGTTTTTGGACTGTGGGAGGAAACCGTGGAGAATCCAGGACCTTCTTGTTGTGAGGCGTCCATGATGTCCACTACGCCACCGCGCCCTATATATAAATTATATCGGTATAAAATATTACACGTTTTCAAAATCCTGCTCAACGAACAGAAAGCCCTGCCCCCGTACGCAATGACGTATTACGCACACGCTGGATTTGAAGACGCTGCAATAGAAGCTAGAGATTTAAACGCGGGGGTAATTAAATTTAACTATTACACTCGAGGACCGGGGAAAGGAACACTCCACCTTATTCCCATAAAAAAAAGCACAAGACATGGCTTTATCAGAAAATATGTCTGTGGAAGATTTCCCCAGTGATTTTGCATGGGGAGCTGCTACAGCTGCTTATCAAATCGAAGGTACATTTCTTAAACTTCCCCTCTTTAGAAAAACATAAGGAATAGTTACTAAATACACCAGTTACTACTAATTGTTGTCTAATTTAATGCTGTATAAGATAAAAGTTGATCGAGTGGATCATGTGATCAGAAAACATACAAGTTTATAAATTGCACTGATGGGCTCTTGAGCAAGGCCCTTCACTCTTAACTGTTTAGTAGTTAAGGCCTGTAGTAGGGTCTGGTCTAAAAATTACCAAATATCTCTTTTAATAATTACAAAACACTAAAAATCATATACACAGATGTTCATTTATTCATCTTCTTACCTGCTTATTCCCTAATTCCGGGACACAGGGGTCTGCTGGAGTCTATCCCAGCACACATCAATTCAAACACACATTCACTCCTATGGACAATTTAGAATCACCAATTGACCTAATCTACATGTTTTTTGGACTGTGGGAGGAAACCGAGGTACCCAGAGGAAACCCACGCAAGCTTGGGGAGAATATGCAAACTCCGTACAGATAAGATCCCCGGGAATCAAACCCGGGACCTTCTTATTGTGAGGCGACCGTGCTATCCACTACGCCACTGCGCTGCCCCTAAACAGCTGTTCAGACAAATCAGAATTTGCTATGGTGCTAGAGAGGTTTGTTGACAAAAACACATGTTTGCCAATTATAATCTGTATATTTCAGTTTGGGTGGCGTAGTGGATAGCACAGTCGCCTCACAACAAGAAGGTCCCGGGTTCAAATCCTGTGCCGGGATCTTTCTGTGCGGCGTTTGCATGTTCTCCCCGAGCTTGCGTGGGTTTGCTCTGGTTTCCTCCCACAGTCCAAAAACATGCAGATTAGGTGGATTGGTTGTTGTAAACTGTCCATAGGAGTGAATGTGTGTGAATGGTTGTCTGTGTTGCTTTGAGATGGACTATCGACCAGTCCAGGGTGTACCCCTGCCTCTCGTCCTACGTGAACTGGGATAGGCGCAGCAGACCCCGTGACCCCGGATTCGGGAATAAGCGGGTAAGAAGATGAATGAATAAATGAATATTTCAATTAATCTGAGTAATTTTAAAGGTGCAGGTAGTGTAATTAATGGTTTAATCATGGAGCATAGAACACTAGGAGCTTAGTGGACTGATACCAGAAAGACTGAGGTTTGATTCCCAGCCTCACTAAGCAACCACCGTGGGCTCGAGCAAGGCCCCTTAACCCTTAATTGCTCAGTTGTGCAAAAGAGATAAAATGTAAGTTGCTTTGGATAAGAGTGTCTGCCAAATGCCGTAAATGTGAATGTATTTCATTGCTGGGCAAATAGACAATTAACATCAGCCAAATTTTATTTGGAAAGCCCCCCAGGACATCATGGGAAATTGAAGCTGTTTCACTATGTCAATCATAATTATACATGTTTAATGTTTTCCTGTAACATTTGTATGTCTAGGGGGCTGGAATATGGATGGTCGAAGCCCCAGTATATGGGATACGTTTTGCCACAGTAAAGGCAGAGTGTTTGAGGATCACACTGGAGATGTGGCCTGTAACAGCTACCAGCTTTGGGACGAAGATCTGAAGTGTATCCAGCAGTTAGGACTGACACACTATCGTCTGTCTTTCTCTTGGTCAAGGCTTCTTCCTGATGGAACCACAGGTTTTGTTAATACACAAGGTGTGCAGATAATTCAAGTAGTGTTCATCCATCTTCAATCTACAAAAAAACATTTTGGAGAGAATTTCAATACGGTCCATTTAGCTTGTTAATAAAATGTAAATATGTAATATTTTGTACTTATGTATGTACATTCACATGGTTTCTCATACATACTAAACTAATATAAAAAAATCCTGCAAATTTCAGTGTAATACCTTTTGTATGGTTATGGTGTTTTTTTGCATATCACTCCCTAGACAATAAATTCCCTTCCGATTTTTTCCTCCCCAGGTGTAGCCTACTATAACAAAGTGATTGATGACCTTATCAAAAATGCTGTTATACCCATGGTCACCCTGAACCACTTTGACTTGCCTCAAGCGCTGCAGGATTGTGGTGGATGGAAGTCTCCAAAGATTGCAGATGTGTTTGATTTGTATGCTCAGTTTTGTTTTAAGACTTTTGGAGACAGGGTGAAGTTGTGGATTACACTGAATGAACCTTATGTGTGTGCTTACCTTGGGTTTGAGACAGGCCTTTTTGCCCCTGGACTTAAAGAGCCAGGGACCTCAGTGTACCTTGTCGGTCACAACATGCTGCGTGCCCATGCTAGAGCATGGCATAGTTATAATGCCCATTTTAGATATCTGCAGAGTGGAAAGGTGTCCATAGCTCTGAACAGTGACTGGGCTGAACCTTTAGACCCATGCTGTCCTGAGGATGTGGCTGCAGCTCAGCGATACTTGGACTTTAACCTGGGCTGGTTTGCATGCCCAGTGTTTAGCACAGGAGACTATCCACAGTCCATGAGGTCCAGAATTGAGACTCAAAGCCTTGAACTGGGATTTACCGAAGCACAGCGTTTGCCCAGGTTTTTAGAGGACGAACCTAAGCCTTTAGGTACAGCTGATTTCTTTGCATTAAACTACTATACATCACGCAAAGTGAAGGACGCAAGGTCTCGCCAGAGTGAGCTTAGTTTCACTGGGGACCTTGGAGCGGAGGCTATAATAGATCCATCATGGCCAGTGTGTGGCGTGTCTTGGCTTGCAGTCATGCCTGAAGGACTGAGAAAGCTGCTGAAATACATAAAAGTATGTTTCTAGAAATCGAAAGATATTAATTATACAACAGCATCATTTTATACACCATACATCTTTAAAATGTATTATTCTGTGTTCTTCAGGAGACTTGCAACAACCCGCATATTTACATCACTGAAAATGGCTTCTCACAAAAGGGACCTGTAATATTAGAAGATGTCGAACGCTGCCAGTTTTATCAGGAGACCCTTCAGCAAGTATCAAAAGGTGTTGCAATGGCAGTGTTTTTATGTGTTATACTTGCAGTAATAAAAAGATAAAACTTTTTATGTTGCACCTTAGTACAAGGTACATTGTTGATATACAATCACTTCAGGGACACATGTTCTTTAAATAATTTACCGTTTGAGGCTAAAGGCTTTGAATTCTAAGTAAATTTGTGACCATGTATAAATTACAAATACCATGAGTATCAATAAAAGTGAACGAGTGTGTGGATGCATATACCAATTACGTTACCAACAGATAGTGAAATTTGAACATGTATTGTTTTCACGCCTTGAATGCCGTGTACTGTTTTCTAGCTATTACAGATGATGGTGTGAATGTTAGAGGATATTTTTCCTGGTCCCTTCTGGATAACTTTGAGTGGTCAGATGGCTTCAGTGTGAGATTTGGCCTTTTCCATGTGGATTTCTTCAGCCCTGGGCTAAAACGCACAATGTACCGCTCTGGCAAGGAATACACCGCTTTAATAAAAAGATACCGCATCTATAACAAGCAGTAAAAACAGTTTGGCTGAAACAAAACTTTTACATTCATTCATTCATTCATTCATTCATTCATTCTTACCTGCTTATTTCCTAATTTGGCGTCACAGGGGTTTGCTGGAGCCTATCCCAGCACACATAGGGCGAGAGGTAGGGGTACACCCTAGACACTTCACCAGTCCACACATAGACAAACAACCACTCGCACACACACATTCACTCCTATGGACAATTTTGACTCACCAATCAACCTAATGTACATGTTCAATCCACACAAGTATGGTGAGAACATGCAAACTCCGCACAGAAAGTTCTCCAGCCCGGGAATCGAACCCGGGGACCTGCTTGTTGTGAGTCAGCCATGCTAACCACGCCATTGTGCCACCCTGAAACGTTTGTATAATTTAGCGTGTACAAAAGCTAATTAATGCATGAGAACGATTGATTTTTTTGGGGTTTAAAAATAATTTCAATTTACACACCCTTTTAAAGTACAATGCTTGTTATAGATGTTTATATATTTTAACATGTAAAAATATTTGAAATGTCTTGTAGCAAAACAGGAAATGTTAAGTCATAAAGTGAAGTGTAAAGAAAAAGACATTTAAATTACAATAAACTATTTAATGAAAGCTGCTGGGTTTCTATATAAAACTGCACTATGTGTACAAAAGGAGACTACAAATGAAAATAGATATTAATTTTTGTTTAGTTTATTACTGTTGTTGCTGTGTTGTTTTTCATAATTTATAGTAATTAGATATTTTATGCTTCTTTCATAGTCTGAAAACGAATCATTTTAGGTTTAGTTGGTCAGCACTGCCACATGGTGGTGCAAAAATGTATCACATGCAATGAGGATTTGAGTTAGAGCTATATGTGTCATTAGAACTCTCACTCTTCTACACACTGTTTACAACAGGTTTTCCATCATTTAATGTGTTAATGGTTTAACATTTAACAATTACAAATGATTTTTTTCCTATAAGGAAAAAATATAGACATAAGTTCTATTTATTTCTCAAAAAGGTTGTAATCTATTTTCTCTTTTGCTACTAAAAGTTACAATCAGCAAATAAGATTTTAAGATGACGTGGCGTAGTAGTTAGCACGAAGGGCCTGGGTTCAATTCTCTGACTTTCTGTGCAGAGTTTGCATGTTCTAAACAAGATGGGATTTTTTTTATAGAGGTAATAAGATGGGATTAGGAACACCCTTAAATGTTGCACTCTTCATCTAGTCTTGTTACCTGTATAAAAGACATCTCTCAATCAATTAATAAATAAATCAATTAATGAATCGTTCAGATTTCAAGCTCTCGACCATGACCATTTTACATTTACATTTACAGTATTTGGCAGACGATCTTATCCAGAGCGACTTACAAAAGTGTTTTGAGTCTCTACTTACATTCATCAATAATGGTACCTTGGATTACAAGCAAGTGAGCAAACCTGAGAGATTCTTAAGTTTGGAAATGACCAAGACCATGAGCTGCATTAGGGCACAAAATTGTAGACCTATACAAGGCTGGAATTACCCACAAGAGCAGTGAGATTATTCTCACTTATTAAGTCCGCAGGGATCAAATGATTCATTATACATACAATATCAACAAATTGCATCCATAGGTTTGTTTTTTTTTTCAACATCCTATTACAGATTCATTCTCAATCTAAATTCTATAAACAGAACAAAAAGGTTCTTTCTATATTTTGCAACATGACTGTGCATTTTCTAGCCAAAATAGCATTATTAAGTTTTGGCAATAAGGGTACTGGAGGAGGTCTCACAGCATGTCTCACTACCTAGAGCTTACTTTAAGGCACCGTCATGCTGGAACAGGTTTTAGCCTTTCAATAAAGGCTAAAGTAATCCTACAAGATACCTGCAACAGTGTCATGGCAGATGCATATGACATATGCATAGAAGGCAGAAGTGACCAATTATGAACAATACGTAATGATTAGTCATGATAGCTGCTATAATGGATGATGTCAGTTTATTCATTCATTCATTCATCTTCTTACCCGCTTATTCTCGAATCCGGGCTCACCGGGGTCCGCTGCGCCCATCCCAGCACACATAGGGCGAGAGATGGGGGCACGCCCCGGACGGGTCGCCAGTCTATCACACAGACAAACAACCATTCACGCACACATTCTCCTATGGACAATTTAGAATCACCAACCCTAATCTGCATGTTTTTGGATTGTGGGAGGAAACCGGAGCACCCGGAGGAAACCCACGCAAGCGCGGGGAGAACATGCAAACTCCGCACAGAAAGATCCCGGCCCAGGATTCGAACCTGGGACCTTCTTGTTGTGAGGCGACTGTGCTATCCACTACGCCACCGCGCCGCCCGATGTCAGTTTATGTTACAGATAAATTCTCTATCATGTTTCAATTAGAATATGTTTTTACTAAATGTTTTATGTTATACAATGACCAGTGTTAAAATGCTTGATGAAATATGTTACGATCAGGAATATGGAACATTCTGAAAGGTTTTGACATTGCTCCATCTTTGGCAGGGCTATAAGCTGATTGTCAGTTTATTTAACTAAAAGTTAATTCTCACCATATGTATTAAAATTCTGTATTACAATTTAATGCTTGTCAACATGTGTACATCTTGTACGAAATTCTATCTCATAATTAATTAAAACATTTCCATGCATGTTATTACACTATACATCATCCTATCAATTTAAATTTAGCCATGTATATGTTTTATGCTTTAATGGTGCTGTTATTTATGATCATTGTTATGGTTGCATGGAAATCTTATTAAATTCATGTAGACAAAAAAATATTTTTTTTCAATGCCACTTTGTCCATAATGCAATTTCAGCTCAGATTTTTACACGCCGACAAGTTTTGCAGACTTTCTGTAAAATATCTGAAATCAGAGGCAAAACGATGCTTGTGCACGAGTGGCGATCTAAAGGAAACACCAAGGTGTCGCAGAGGTCAATGAAATATTTGCCATGTTAAATATCCGAACCTGTCTGCAATTCAAAATCCAGCAGTGTGAAATGAGTTCTCGGCAATGACTTACAGCCAATGAGAGAGCAGGAGACAGGCAAGTAGGAAGTTTGGTGAATCAAAGTTAATAGACCACAATATAAGTAAGCATGGCTTGCCTCCTGTTCATGAAGTTTTGCATGAGGTCATGCAAATTTCAAGTTTTGCAAGGTCAGACCAAGGGGTCTGACCTTGGACATGGTCATGTATTATTACCTTATCATTTTTTGCATGAATTTAATGGTGAAGCTTAGTTTGCAAAACATAGTTACTGGCGGGTTTTTTTGTCTATTTTCCTGTGAATACCACAGCGACTAAATGTTACCCAAGATAGTCATGCAAATCGTGGAGATCTGACAACTTTAAGCTGTGACCAATTTGACTAAATTTGCTGGTTTCCACATTTGTTACATTTTGATTATTTCTGTCCAGCATGATTTCCTAACAAATAGATTTAATCCTATTCTAAAAACTTAAACATCAAATGAATGAACAGAAATGCTGGATTGGACCTTTACCCTTAGATAAATGAATAAATGCTCTACTATGGACTGTAGGGTAAAATAGCTAGACAAATGTCTATTTTGGTTAATACCATGCTTCACAAAGCATGGTGATTGCAGCATCATGCTATGGTTTAGCTTCCAATCAGCTGGGAGAGGGGCTCTAGTGAGGTGAAGATAGATAGAAACATAGATATCTCCAAATAACATTCTATTTTAGCACAATACCTGCAGGTCTCTGTCAGACAACTGAAGAAAAATTTCACCTTCCAGCACAATAATGATCCAAAGCACAAATCAACAAACGTCAACAAGGGGAAGGTTTTCAAAGTTTCGAAAATGGCCCTGTCAGGTTTAAATCCAATCTCCAAAGAAAACATGTGAAATGAACTAAAGATAACAATTTGAGAGAACTGAAGTTTTTGTTTCCGTGCAATTGACCAACCAGGATGTTCCAAATTGGTTAGGCACTTACGAGTGAAAGGACTTTTATAATAAGCACACTTATCATAACAAAGTTGCTTGTTACACTTAAATGTTGTTGGTAGCTACAAAATATTGGCAAAAATTAGTGGTCACCTGAGCATCACAAACACATGCAATTTCAAATATTTTGAATGTGTGATATCTCTTCATTAAGCTTCAATAATATTAGTGAGATCAGACACATGTCAAGTAAGAAGAACTGGTGTACAGTCAGCATTCCAGTTCATCCCAAAGGTGTTCAGCGCTGGTAAGGTGAAAAGGACTTTGTGTTTAACACTGGTGTTTTTTCACTCTAATAATAAAGCTAGCATGCTCAGGGATGTTGTTCTGAGGTTCATTGTCAGAGTCTCAGAAGAGTGTCAGAGTCTCTTAATTCCAGTGAAGGAATAATATAATGCTACAACATACAAAAACATCTTAGACAAACTCTGCGCTTCCATAATTGTAGCAACAATTTGGAGAGGAACCACATATGGATCTAATAGTCAGATGACCACAAAGTATATCCTGTAAACAATTGTCTTTTTTTTTGTTTTAAATAATTTTAATAATTTTTACAATTATTACATGGTTTAGCTTAAAACCTAGTATGTATTTTTCACAACATATTGAACAACTCTTATACTTTAGGTTTCAAATGAAATGCTTTTTCAATCACCTGAAATTTATCAATTCATTCATGATTCATACCCGCTTATTCCCTAATTTGGAGTCACGGGGTCTGCTGGAGCCTATCCCAGCTTAAATAGGGCAAGACGCAGGGGTACATCCTGGATGGGTTGCCAGTTCATCGCAGAGCAACACATAGACGAACAACCATTCACACACACATTCACTCCTATAGACAATTTAGAATCACCAATCGACCTAATCTGCATGTTTTTGGACTGTGGGAGGAAACCAGAGTAACCAGAGGAAACCCACGCAATCATGGGTAAAACATGCAAACTCTGACCCGGGATTCGAACCCAGGACCTTCTTGATGTGAGGCCTAACATCTACTCCACCGTACCGCCAATACCGCCCCCTCGTACCGATCAGTAAAGGGAAATCCTACATGCGCCGTCCCTCTAATAAACAAAATTCTAATCCTGTCCATCCTTGTCACCCCCAATGAAAATCAAAGCATCTTCAACTCTGCCACCTCCAGCTACACCTCCTGTCTTTTGACAACGCCACGGTCTCTAAACCGTACAACATCGCTGGTCTCACTAGAGTCCTATAAACTTTCCCTTTCACTCTTGCTGAAACTCGTCTATCACAAATCACTCCTGCCACTCTTCTCCATCCGCTCCACCCTTCCTGAACTCTTTTCTTCACTTCTCTAACGCACTCTCCATTTCTTTTCACTGTTGACCCCAGGGACTTCAACTCTTTCACCTTCACTACCACTTCTCCCTGCAACCTCACCACTCCGTTGCCTTCCCTCTCATTCACACTCATGTACTCAGTCTTACTCCTGCGGACTTTCATTCCCATTCTCTCCAGTGCATACCTCCAGATTCTTCTCAACCTGCTCTCTATCCTGACCATAAATAACAATATCATCCGCAAACATCATTGTCCATGGAGACTCCTGTCTGACCTCATCTGTTAACTTCTCCATCCCCACTGCAAACAAGAAAGGGCTCAGAGACGATCCTTGATGCAATCCCACCTTTACCTTGAACCAGTTCGACATACCTATCGCACACCTCACTGCTCTCACGTTGTTCTCATACATGTCCTGCACTACCCTCACATTCCTTCACCACAACTCCGTCATATGCTTTCTCCAGATCCACAAACACACAATGCAACTCCTTCTGGCCTTCTCTATACTTCTCCAACAACATCCTCAA
>JAOTRA010000034.1:6134156-6145622 GCA_026260255.1 Pseudolaguvia tuberculata
CGTCTCTGTAGACGTCTTCCTCCTCTCCTCCTCCTCCTCCTTTGGCCAACAGTAGCCCAATTTCCACCGGTACCCTGTCGGCTAACAGTACATGTGGCGGTCGCTGTTAACCCGGGCTGCAACCGATCCGGTATGGGTTTCTTTTTTTTCATCCGCATATTTGATTTGGCGCAGTTTTACGCTGGATGCCCTTCCTAACGCAAACCTCCCCATTTATCCGGGCTTGAGACCAGCACTAAGAATGCACTTGCTTGTGCCACCCTAATGGCTGGGTTAAAACACATGAATGTTTATAATTTTTACATTATAATTTTGCACTGGACATCTGTACAGTTGATCTTTTTAACAGGTTACCACAGGATCCATGTTTGTCGTTGACCAGAGTTAACTTGTTAAGCTTTGACAGGCATAATGAAATGTTCTCTGACAAGGGAACTCATTTCCTTAAAATAAATTAACAAAATTATTTAGCTGATTTAATTACCTGTCTCCATTACATAACATGTACAAAGTAAAGCATTAGGTTTAAAGCTTATATATTGCACAGAGAATCAGGGGGATTGACTTGAGGTAAATAATTACCTTGTCTATTACTGATCTTCCTCATCTGCATATTCCCATAAGCAATTTTGTTATAAAATAGTTTCCTTAGTAATCATGCTGATAAAGGATGTATCCATTTTTTACCCTTGAACATTGTGTTCTCTATTAAGTTTATCTTTTAAAAGAGTGAAAAAGAACTTTAAGGTTGAAAAGAACATCTTTCTCTGACCTTTACTTTCTCTACACTTTCTTTCTAATTCTCAGGAGAGAACAAAGAGGGCGAATAGAGAAATGCATCTGGCCTCATGCATTTGCTCAACTGATCAGGCTACTTTTTTATTCTTTTTCTTTAACCTGAATAAGATTTTTGGGGAAACTTGAAATTATTTGCACCTATAGTTTTAAAGATGCTGAATTATTTTCTAATGCTATTAACACTGCCTACGTATTAATAATTCAAGCGATTTAACAAATTCTCCATGATGTCCAATATTTGTGTTTATTTGTAACAAAATTACTGCGATGGACTGGCGACCCGTCCAGGGTGTAACCCTGCCTCTCGCCCTGTGTGAGCTGGGATAGGCTCCAGCAGACCCCCGTGACCCCGAATTAGGGAATAAGCATGTAAGAAGAAAGGAACACATGACCAAACTAACTAATGAAAACATAACACATGGACAAGAGGATCATAAGGTAGAAACATATGAGGAACGAAGAACAGAAGCTGAACCTTAAACATGAAACAAGTTCAAAACCTAATACACTTAAGTACATTAATTAGCAACTGATTAGCATAATGTTTGCTAAAATGCTCTCTTTTAAAATAAAATAGCATGTATTTATGCTACAAGACATTATTGTGACAAGTTAAAAGATGCCATTCCCCACATCTCATATATCTGCATTATCTAGTAAATAAAATGACAAAAGGATCCATGTTAAAACATACAACAACGATAAGCCTTATAAAAAAGATTTATAAAACATTCCTATCAGCAATCTTATACTGAATGTTGAAGCATCATCTAAATCTGATTTTCAACTACGTTTTGTGATAACATTGGTTGAATTAGTCTTCTCATGTTGTATTTGAGACATCCTTGAACTCCCCCTTTACTAGCTGTAACCTCATTCGAATACTGCAGTGTTTTCCTTTCCCTCTCTAAACACTACATTAACCCCAGAGTCAAGGCTTTTTGGAAATGACTTTCTTTGTTACTTTCTCTTGTTTTTTTTCTTGCCACAAGCAGTGACTTTTTGCCTCTTACCTATGTATTATCATCAAAGTCGGAATATACTGTATAACACAATACCAGGAACATCGGAGGAAGAGACCGGAGGAGGTTTCGCCGCTACTGGCTGTTTGAATGGTACTGAATAACATGGTAATGACACAATTATAGGCATTACAAGGCATACGTTTTCAGCCGCTCAATCGGTGTTGAATGTACATTTTCATTCGATTAGACTCATAATAACAGTCCCTTGCTGTGAATGAGCTCTGGTGAAGAGAGCAAAAGATGCCCCCTGGGGTCTTAATAATCACCAAATTATACTCTCCCACTGCTACTGCCTTTGTTTATATATGAGACTTAGAACTATACTAAGATCTCTCATCAGACTCAAATCTATGACTACAAATACTATCGTTCCAAATACAAATTAAAGTGCAAATGCTTTTCTCCAAAAAAAAACACAGGCATGCACTGATTGCGATGGACTGGTGACCAGTGCAAGGTGTACCCCTGCCCTATGTGTGCTGGGATAGGCTCCAGCAGACACCACATGACCCCAAATTAGGGATTAATTGGTTTAGAATTTGTATGAATGAATAAATAAATTAATAAATGCACTACATTTCTTAATGGCATAAAACACAATCAATTAAATATGTTTGAAAGGCTTAATTTTGACTATTTGTAATCAAACTAATATACATATCACTAATCTTAAAGATACTGTTGCACTATAATAAAACCCAGAAGTAGAATGTCTACATCATTATGTGTAATGGGGAGTTCATTGGCATGCAGGTCCTCCTAGGTAAGTGACAGTCATCCATACAGCTGAGACGACGTGCTATCAGCAGAGACACACACTGATTTATAGAGGAAGGTGCCATGCCAGCGGGGGTGTCCTAGAGCCTGCTACAGTTCAGAAGAGATGGATGCCACCCCGTACTGGGAGCTCTGGGGTGGCTGACGCAGAGGAGGAACGAGGCTCAATCTCCAAACCCAGACAAGAAGAATGGGCACAGTGGCTGTTAATGACTCTAGATGGGATATGCTGTTTGATGAGATGCGTCAAACAGCATCGTGCAGTGCTCATCTGTGTGTGTTAGGGGTTGATTGCAATTATAGTATAACTAGTCTTTTTTTACCACCTGACCACTAATTTAATAACTGTTTTTAAATGCTGTTGAATACTAAACAACTTATTATTTAATTGTATTTATCTTTGTTCAGATATTTATCCTAGGGTGCCGCAGTGGCGTAGTGGATAGCACAGTCGCCTCATGGCAAGAAGGTCCCAGGTTCGAATCGACCCCGTCAACCAGCAGACCCGCGTGACCCCGAATTCGGGAATAAGCGGGTAAGAAGATGTATGAATAAATGAATTAATGAAGATTTGTATCCTGAACTTGGCCTGGCATGATAAATACATACATAATTCTGGAAACATCTTACCCAAACACAGTACTACATCCTTTATGGCACAGCAGCCTCCACACTATTGGGGTTTCCATCTTGGGTCAACTGAATACACCAACGGTTTATGGACACTATACCACCACACCAACAACTGGTTCTACAGTTGTCACAATGTTAGTGAACAAAATAGTCTAAACGGTGTTCATTCATTTATTCATTCATTCCTTCATTCATTTATTCTTATTCTACCTGTTTATTCCCTAATTCAGGGTCATGGAAGTCTGCTGGAGCTTATCTCAGTGCACATAGGCTTAAAGTAGGGATACACCCTGGACTGGTTGGCAGTACATTGCAAGACCACACATAGACAAACAACCACACACACGCACGCACTCACTCTATGGGTAATTTAGAATTTAGAATTACTAATCAACCTAATGTTTTTGGACTGTGGGAGGAAACCGGATTATCAAACACTCAGACTGTTGCATGCAAGCCGCCGGTCTTTTGTGTACAATTTATATTTATAGTATTTGGCAGACAGCCTTATCCAAAGCAACTTAAATTTATCTCTATTATAAATCTAGGAAATAAGGGGTTAAAGGCCTTGAAGTATTATCTTTGTGAAGCTGAGAATCGAACACACAACTTTCTGGTTAACAGTCCAACATGTTAATTACCGAGTATTACTGAATGTTGCATCATGTTATTCCTATAATGTATGGAACTAAACCCCTGAGCTCCATGAAGCCATGGTTTACACCAAGTCAAGGTGGGTGTGAATGAACTCTAGTGTCCTGCACAGAGCTCTGATCTCACACCAAACACCCTTGGATTGTAATGGAACATCGATTGCACTGCTCCTCACCCGCCTGAGCTCACAACTAAATCTAGTGGAAAATGTTCCAGAATTACGGAGGTGACAAAGTTTGGAATCGGATGTTCCAAAAGGTGTCTAATAACGTTTCACACAATGTATACATTTTAGCACTGAAACATTTTTCTTCACATTTGAAATTTTATAAAATAAAATGTAGTTTACTAAACTTCCTAGAACCTTCCTCGAAAAATAACATTTGTTATTTGTACGTCATTGCTTCCTGATCAGGCATAAACAAAAGTTTTCTCAAGGACTAGCAGATGGTCCGAAAGGTGAGCAGCTTCTGGTCTGCTTTACCATGGTGCTGAAGTAGCTTGTTGACGTTCTTCATCAGTCCACAAAGCAACCCCTGTAGCTGTAAAGCAGGGCTAAGCTCTAGGGACAGCATGCTATAAGCATCCTCTTTGTCCTTTACATCCTGGACCTGTTGGCAGAGAGCATTTTATAATACATCACCTGCCTGCTAATGCACAGTACGCTTGCTTTCTTCTTACAGCACACATGTACTTTGACAGGCCTGGAAGTAATTGCTTTCCTGTGAGTCATATATTTACTATCCATTTAGAGTTTTATCCTTCTGCATGTGTGGAATGAAATAATGATTGCAGTTATTGTTTTCATTCAGACTTCACATCATTCAGTAAATATGGGTATACACTTGGTTTACAGCCTATTTGTATCAGGATGCAAACTATAACCACTGTGCACAATAGTAGAAATAAATGTCAATTGAAAATGGGTCTGCAGATAAATTGAGCGGTCTGATATATACTGTACCTGCCCTTCATTGTTTACATCTATCACACTACCATTCAGTTTCAACCCTTCTCAACCGTGCACTCTACTCAGAAATCAATGCACCCCATTGCTTTTGTCCCACTTGCCTCACTCACTCACACATATAGACACCCATCACAGACAGGAGCGCCTGTTCACCAGAGGACGCAGGAATCAATTCCGCTTATTGAAACAAATGGGGGCTCACCACTTAAGCTGCATATTTTTGTCCGCCTCCTTGTTATCATAATTAACCCTCTCTTACCCGATCCCTGATTTTGGGCCTGCTCAGCTTCCCTACATTAACTCTATGTATTCCTTTTAATATAATGAAAAATCCTTGCTTGCAATTATGAATTATGAGATCCATGACAGGCAAAAGGGTGTGGTGAAACCTAAAGGGACGTATTAAAGACGACACCAAGTCAATGCCATTTGCTGAGATATTCCTCATGATCCAAAATGGAAAAAGGATCCTTACAGTATAAGCACTACATTAGAAAATAAATGAGGAAAGTGGTAGCATGGTTGTTAAGGTGTGGAATATATTTGGAAAATCAGGGTTTGGTTTCAAGTACCAACAACTTACCACTGCTGGGCCCCTAAACAAGACCCTAAATTGTAAAAAGAGATAAAAGCAAGTCACACTGGATAACGGCATCTGCCAAATGATGTAAATTTAAAATAAGAATCTATATAGTGCTTCATTCATTTTCTAATCGGCTTGTTCCCTAATTGGAGGTGACATAGATATGCTGGAGACATAGTGCAAGAAGGCAGGGGTACATTGCAGGGTCAAAGAGACTGGCACACACTTCTATGGGCAATTTAGAATCACTAACCAACCTAATGCATATTTCTGAACTGTTGAGGACATCCGAAGTACCCAGAGAAAACTCACGCAAGCGCAGGGAGAACATGCAAACTCTGCAAAGAAAAGACCTCGTTTGTGTCATAATGTTGTAGCAGGAGTTTGTTTTATTTCATCTAAAAGGAATATTCCACATTGGTAATTTTATTTTAGGGGTGCTGAGGTTTACTGGCATACACTTTAGATTTTTTTCCCTGCCAGCTCTGATTGATCTTAAGTCTGCAATGAACAATGCAGAGAATCAATACTAAGCGAGAAAAAAATAAATAAACGCAGGGTCACCTCACTGTGTGTGTTTGACCTCCAAATTTTCACTATATCTCTCATTTAACACCCGTCGGACCACGCCGTCTAAAACAGTCTATGTATAAATACAACTCACCTGAGATTGAGGGAATAGTCCATTACACGTACAATGACCTCTATAAGCAAACACTGTTATTTTTAGTTAAAAAACTAAAAAGATGTTTACCTATTTAATGTTATTGACATAGATACATATGAAAAAACCTTTGGAACCTTTGGATCTATTTATTTCTAAGCAAAATGGATGTTTCATGGGGCGGTGTGGAGGTGTAGTGGTAGCAAAAGGTCTTTCTGTGCGGAGTTTCCATGTCCTCTTTGTACTTGCGTGGGATTTCTCCGGATACTCCAGTTTCTTCTCACAGTCCAAAAACACGTACATTAGGTTGATAGGTATTTCTATATCGCTCATAGGAGTGAATGGGTGTTTGGGTGTAGTGTGACCTATCCAGGGTGTACCTTTGCATTTCACCCTATTGACCTTACACTTTTAAATAAATAGTGACTAGAAACTTACATTGTTTCAAGATTCCCATGACGTCTTTTATACAAATGAGTAATGAGGGGTTAAGGTCCTTGCACAAGGTGGTTTCTGGAAATCACATTCACCACTGCATTACCATATCCCCAAATTACCTGGAGTATATTACCTGAGACTGAGATATATCACATCTGGTTTAGGTTTATCTGGAAATAATAATAGAAATCCATTCACCTTCATTATTACAGCTTGGAGGAGGTAGATACTCAATAAGTACTTATTAACAATATGACTTGGTTGCAGGTTGGGGCAGTCGCCTCACAACAAGAAGGTCCCGGGTTCGACTCCCGGGTTGGGGATCTTTCTGAATGTGAATGTGTGTGTGAATGGTTGTTTGTCTATGTGTGACCCTGCGATGGACTGGCGACCTGTCCAGGGTGTACCCCCGCCTCTTGCCCTATGTGAGCTGGGATAGGCGACAGCAGACCCCCGTGACCCCGAATAAAGGAATAAGCGGGAAAGAAGATGATTGAATGAATGGTTGCAGGTTAACACTGACAATTCTACGCTTACAGATTTCCTCTTATTATATCAAGCATCTTATAGGTGAATTGGCTATAAAATGTGATGAAGCAACTAATAATTACAAATAGTTATCTATTTTTGGTGAAGATGGAAGTTTTGGAAGTTGCAGATAATCGTTAGAGTGCAATTAGTAAAAGGATAGAGATAATTTTCCTCCATTTTCTAAAATAGACCTACTATATATATATATATATATAAAACTGATTTTCTTTTGCATCACTTTCTTCCAATTCCTTATCAACTGAACCTCTGTAACAGTCTTTAGAGGACTGATTACGGATGGTCAATTTGAAGTCCAACGTCCCCAAGGCTACTTGCTTGTCAAATTGAAAAGATACAAGGACGAGCAGCATTTGTGTCTTTCCATGTCTGGATGAGAAAACATAACAAATTCTTCTTGCACTGTGACAGTGCGCAGCTTGGTGAAGGGAGGAGGTGAGGAGGCAGGGAAAGGAGGGGAGGCAGTCTTGTATCTCCAGCATCTCCCCCTTAGCATTTGTATCATAAGTCTCCACAAAAAAACCCAATGGATCATTGCAGTCTGCTGGTGTTAGTGGTGTTGAGAAAAGCCATGGGCTGCCACTGAGTGTAGACCTTTTCATATTTTACCTGAAGACAGCGTTTTCCTAACTCTCAGCCTCAGTCAAAGAAGCTTCCGACTGGATTTTGGGGATAATATCTTCAAAAACTCCTATCCCTCCCTACTGAGAGGCTATTTTTGAATTTGTTGTCTTCTCCACCATGTCATTTGCCGGCCGCTTGAGGAATCACCACACAGTCATCCTCCACTAGTGAATGTGACACTGTTCATTTTTCTGTCAACTGCAATCTAAAAAGCTTTTGTTTCTGCCTTGGATTGTCGCTTCTGATCAGGATTTTAAAGGGCAAACTATGTTATTTTCCATCTCCTAACAGTCCGATAGGTTGCATGTATTACATTGTTGTACAGAGTTTTATTGGGATAAAAAAAAAAGAGTACAGAGTAGATACAATAATCCTGCTCAACATGCAAGGTGCAGTATAGGAACAATAAAGCTTTGCAATTTCGCCAGTCACTTTTTGTACTCCTGTCATGACAGCATAGAGCTTCTGCAACCCTGGGATTCACAGCAGAGTGCCTTTAATGTGTTTGAGGTGTTTTCTGCTGGCTTTTCCCACTTAGTCTCATTTACTCATGGTTAACTCAGACAATATAGACTATCTACATGATCAAAAAATGCTTTATAAATAGTAAAATATATAAATATATATATAAATGTACAGATAAAAAATGAAGAAAAAGAAAACAGATTGAAATGCTTGCGTTGCCATATAAGCATAGTTATAGTACATATGAATTTCAATGCATATGTTTTAGAACATTTGTATTATAAATACATGTATAATGGGGAAAAGGAACAATAAAAATATATAGAACCGAAGTCAACCCAGTCATCGCTTCTGCATTCTTAGCACATCTGAGAGGACACATTAGTGCCTCACGTAGGATCTCGGAGGATGTAGTATAGCTATGACCTCACTGAGCCTGTTGTAGTTAATGTTTCTATCCATAAGTGATAGGAAACAACCTTAGAGGAACCTCAGAGGAATGATGTTGCACTTCAATTTATCCGCCTCACACTTCTCACTCATGCTGGGAAAAGGATTTACAGGATTGCCATTTAAGTCTGTGTTGTCCATTGTTATGTATTTCATCATGAGGGGGATGTAAGATGGTTATAAAGTCTATTTGTTAAAATCTTGTCTTTTGTTGCAATTACTTTATTTACATTTTTTATTTGGAAAACACCCATATCCAGAGCGACATACAACTGGGCAATTGAGGGTTAATTGAGGGCCCACAGTGGTTGCTTGGTGGAAGTGGGAATCAAACCCCGGTCTTTCTGGTATCAGTCCAACAACTTAACCACTAAGCTACCCTTTCCCTATAACAACTTTGTATAACAAAGTATATGTTCATTTTGCAAACAAGGGTAAATCCAGGCAATAATTGGTTTGTTCATTGAACATTATCGATTAGTTCGAAATACCCATAACTTGTCCAGGCAGACTCTCAGAGTGATGACAGACAGTCTAAACATCATAGCAGATTTCACTGTCACTGTCAGTGACTGATATGTAAAGCAGCCAATCACGGTATGTGTTCTTTGTGTCATCTGCAGTGGTATAAAAAATGTAATGTTCCTACAAAAACAGACCAGCCTGCAACCATAGATAATAAGGTCTTAGCATAAAGTAGAATTCAACTAATCTTCCAAAACCTTTAAAACAGACCCAAATTGACAGGAAATCCAGAATAATCAAACCAATTAAGATTGACTTCCTGAATTCTGGAAGTGTTTACAGTTTTGTCTGATATGTGACTAAAATGTTTAGCCAATAGTTTGTGAATATGGTATCTGAGGTTGAAAGTAGGTACCTTGAACTGGAGGTAATAGCAGAGGTAACACACGTTTGATTCATACCTGAGGCAATTTAGCATAAACAGTCTGCCTCCCCTCATCATTTAAGAGGTGGAAAGAAACTGGAGAAGCCGATAAAAACAGAGACAGTAACCTGAGCTCAGGAGTCAACTGTGGATCCTGGAGCTGTTTCTGCTAATTAGTTATAAACATTTATTCTATAACCCACATAAATTGTGATGCTTTGATAAAGTTTTAAGAGTATTTTTGCTTTTTTTTTTGTAGACACCAGCATAGCACCACAGACAGATGTTTCGAAGAAAGACAGCAGATAGCCTGGCACAAATAAACAGTAATCCACACTCAGATCCTCATACAAGCACTGTGGTCGTCTGTCAAGCAGCGCTGGGCAATTTGAATGCACAGCGTGCATCTGGACTTCATCAGCATGGAGCGCGGGTTTAGATTTCACTATTGTTCCTCTCCTTCTCTTCACTGATCTACTGTCACTCATTTGCATAAAGTGGCAGTTTGATAGCTGGAGGAAGAGTGCTGGAAAAGAAGGCATGTAGAAAACTGAATATGGTACAACATTCGGAAGGATCTCTGGGAGTTGTAGCTCACTGGTTAAGGTGTGGCACTGATGATTGATTGTGTGTTAATTCAAGTCCTAGAAATGCAAAGTGCCACTGCTGGGCCCCTGAGCTCAGTTGGGTAAAAGAGAGAAAAAGAGATTACATGCCCAATCTCCAAAGCCTGTACTGGCTCAAATAGTCATGCCTTTGTGTTGTTTAGAAAAACCTGGGTTCATGTCTCATTGCCACCAGTCAGCCATTGTTGAGCAAGACAGCTTAACCATTACTGCTCCAGAGGATATGGTATCATAGTGTGCGGGATCCTCCCACTGTCCAAGACCATGTATTTTGGGTTGATTGACGATTCTGAATTGCCCATAGGAGAGTGTGTGTGTATGTGTGTGTATGGGTGTGGGTGTGGTCGTTTGTCTATGTATGTCCCTGTCCCGGGTATACCCATGCCATTGCTCTATGTGCACTAAGGTAGATCACCATACCCCAAATTAGGGAATAAGCAGGTTAGAAGATGAATGAATGAATGAATGATTAGGTAACAGTTTGCAAATATATGAAAAAATTTAAATTGTATTCCAAAAGCATGTGAAAATCAATATCATAAAACCCCTTCTCCACAGCCCAGTGTTATTCCTTGATACTGAAATCAAATTCCAAGACTTTTCTATTTGTATTCTAGCCGATGCGATAAAGCTAAATTACATCTCTGTATAATTAATCCATGTCAGCCAAAGAAAAAGCTGATTTAAGCTACCTTTGATGATGCAATGACTTTTTATTCTCTCCTACATCCTGTGCATTGTTTGGCCTTCAAAGTGAAATGTGTAAGCCCTTAGGAAGCCATTTCTTCTGTGCTTTCAACTTTAGGATACCTACTAAAGAAATATATGAAAGGTATAATTGCAGAAAAAGCAACAGATCAAGTGCGGCCTATTTTTAAACATGACATTGTGCATAACTGCAATTTCTTCTTATAGCATCTATGATATTTTCCAATAATCAAGTCAGAAAGCAATATTTTACATTTACAGTATTTATCAGACACCGTTAACCAGATTGACTTACATTAACTCTTTTATACAACTGAACATTAAGGGTTAAGGGCCTTGCTACTCAGGGTCCAAGCAGTGGCGTGGTGTGCTGAGAATCGAACAGCAATCTTTCCAAGTCAGTCTAACACCTTAACCACTTACTCATTTCCGTAGTATTTTTTTAATTAAACCTTTTAATTTTGTCGCCTGTACACATTTCTGAAAGTCAACAGGAGTAGGACATGTGTGTGAATGAGAGGGAAGGCATGATGGTGGAGTTTAAGTACTTGGGGTCAACAGTGCAAAGTAATGGAGAGTGCGTTAGAGAAGTGAAAAAAAGAGTTCAGGCAGG
>JAOTRA010000034.1:6215096-6226763 GCA_026260255.1 Pseudolaguvia tuberculata
TCCCGGCCGGGATTCGAACCTGGGACCTTCTTGTTGTGAGGCGACTGTGCTATCCACTACGCCACCGCGCCGCCCATTTTGTTTTTCATTTGTATGTTATTCTTATGTAAATCACTTTGAATTGCCAAATTATGTGCTATAATAAAATAAACCTGCCTTGCCCTACTATCATTGCACCTGATTTATACTGTAGGTTCATTCATTCATTCATCTTCTTACCCGCCTATTCCCTAATTCGGGGTCACGGGGGGTCTGCTGGCAACTCTCCCAGTGCACATAGGGTGAGAGGCCGGGATACACCCTGGATGGGTCGCCAGTCCATCTCAGTGCTATATTGTAGGTTATATACCTTAATATGAACACTGCATTCTAAACATTTTTTGCCTGCAAAAAAAAGATTGAAAATATAAATCAGTAAAGTCTGATAGACAGCATGGACGAACAGCGGGTGATCTTTTGTTTCAGAGCTCCAGAGTCCCATCGGTGCAGGGGGTGGCATTGCCATCTCATACCTTTAGGGTTCGATCCTGAGCTGTCTCACTTTACTGTCTGTGCAGAGTTTCTTATCTACTCTGTTTATGTTTCCAGAGATCATGCTGGGAGGTGTATTGTCTACACTTAATTGTCCTTGGTGTGTGTCCACTGGTTATTTCAATAAGCTTTTACTAAAGAAGAATACAGGATTAAAATGAGATCCTATGTAATATAGCACTTTATATCTATCGCAAGGAAAAACAAAACCTGCTCACACTGCTGTCTATTTCTGTGCTGCTATAAACACACCCTGCTGTGTGTAAAGGCCATTTCTAACTCTTACAATAAGCTGTGTCGGGCTGGGAATCAGGTTACCATACTTAGATTTATGTAGCAATAGTAGCAAATATTATATTTTTTCTTAAGTGCCAAAAAAAAATAAAAAATCACACTAAACTAAAACTATACACCCGGTTGTATATCAAGCTTCACACTTGTCTCTCTACCTTTTTTTAAAAAGTCAAATAAACTAGTGGGTGGCACAGTCGAACAGTGGGTGCCTAACAGCTTCAGGGTCCCCAATTCAATACTGAACTCTCAATACTGAATACTGTCTTCGTTCTGCTTTGATTGTTTACCAATTGTTCTTTCTACAATTCAAATCCAAGATTGTCTCCCTGTATGAAATTATGTGTACATGGTGCCTCATAATGGATTGGTGTTTCACCCTGGATGTCAGAATGAGGCTTTTGATTGCTTGTGACCCTGACCACTGTAATGTAGTTAATAAAAGTGAGCGATTGTGTGAGGAAACACTGCTTCGAGGCCTTTTGACCTTGTGTACAACAGCGCTAAAGCATATACTTGTACTATATATATAGTACACCCTATATAGGGTGAAGAAAGTATTCAGACTCCTTTAAAATATAGGGTGAAGAAAGACTCCCTTAAATTTTTAAATATTTGTTTTATGTTATATTGCAACCATTTGCTAATATCATTTATGTTCATTTTTCCCTCATTAATGTACACACACATATCACATGGTCCATTCAGGTGCTGTCTATTTCTTCTGATCATCCTTGAGTCCAGCTGTGTTTGATTATATTGATTGGACTTGAAAGTCACACACATGTCAAATGTGAATCATGAGGTCAAAGGAACTGTCTGAAGAACTCAGAGACAGAATTGTGACAAAGTACAGATCTGGCCAAGGTTCCAAAAAAAAAATTCTGCTGCACTTAAGGTTCCTAAGACCACAGTGGCCTCCTTAATCCTTAATTGAAAGATGTTTGGGATGACCAGAACCTTTCCAAGAGCTGGCCGCCTGGCCAAACTGAGTTATCGAAAGAGATACCTTGGTGAGAGGTAAGGAAGAACCGAAAGATCACTGTGGCTGAGCTCCAGAGATGCAGTCAGGAGAAAGTTTTGGTAGATGGGCTTAATGGCCCAATGGAAGCCTCTCCTCAGTTCAAGACACATGAAAGCCCGCATGGAGAATCACAAACATTTTGGCTTTAATTCTAAGCAGTACGTGTGGAGAAAACCAGCCACTGCTCATCACCGGTCTAATACAGTCCCAATTGGCATAGTGGTGGCAGTATCATGCTGTGGGTGTGTTTTTCAGCTTCAGCTGACTAGTTGCAATCGAGGGAAATATGAATGCTAGACAAGCACAGGTATATCTTGGACGAAAACCTTTTTCAGAGTGCTCAAGACCTCAGACTGGGCCAAAGGTTTACACGTTCTAACAAGTCAATGAAACTAAGCACACAGCTAAAATAACAAAGGAGTGGCTTTACAGCAACTCTGTGTCTGTTCTTGAATAACCCAGCCAGACCCAATTGAGCATCTCTCCAGAGACTGGAGAGGATCTGTAAGGAGGAGAGGCACAGGATCCCTAAATACAGGTGTGAAAAACTTGTTGCATCTTTCCCAAAAAAACTCATTGTATTAGATCAATAGGGTGCATCTACTAAATACTAATGTCAATATGGGGTGCTGTGTGTACATTAATGATGAAAAAAATGAACTTCAATGATTGTAACAAATGGCTGCAATATAACAAAGAGTGAAAAGTTTTATGGGCTCTGAATACTTTTGGTACCCAGTATATATATACACTAGTATAAACTTACTTAAATATAAAAAGTTTAATACATGATGTCACTGTCAGAGAGGAAACAAGAGGAAATTTAAGCTGGGATGTTCTTTGGCTTTTAATAGTACAAGGTTGGTATGCATTTACGTAGCATAAGGCTATGTTTACACATACAGTAACTCACAGGAACAATATAAATGAAGTGTTAGCACTGTAGGGTGGCTAACCAAGCTCCGCCCCTCACGCAGCCTCAGCAGACGAAGCTCCGCCTCCCACACAACGTCTGCAGATGAAGCGCCACCCCCATGCTTAGCGTCGTTGTCCTGGCAACTAGGTATGCGCGTCATGGGTAATTGAAGTAAAGTACGGCGTTAGTGACAGTTTTGGATATAATCTCGTGTTCTTGAAAAGATTGGCTTATGATCGCGTTCTGTGTTACCAATTCTGGGCCCTAACCCCAATTGCAAAAATAAATAAATAAATAAAGGTGTCTGCCAGATTCTATAAATGTAAATGAATGCTAGTGACTTCTGATAACATTATTCATTCATTCATTCATTCATCTCCTAACCCGCTTAGACAGGTCACCAGTCCATTGCAGGACTACACACAAACTAGTAATTGACAATTGTAAAGACAATAATCCACCTAATATGCATGTTTTTTGGACTGTGACAGAAAACCAGAGAGCACCCACGCAAAAGCAAAAAGACCTCTCGCCAGGAAATCAAACCCGGAACATCTTGCTGTGAGGTGACCGTGCTAACCATTACGCCAACATATCAATATGCAAACAGGGAAAGATCTGGTATAGCATCTTTGAATGCTGGTGAAGACAGCATAGTACAACATTTAGAATTTTATACCCAAACTCCAAATTTCACTTCAAGATGTTTTCTAGTAGTTGAATGCAAGTTGATATTTTGATGCTCGGCGCACTACTCAGTCTTTTTTATTTGTGAACGAAGATTAAAACTTTAATATGATACTTTGACATATTTTTTTGGCGGTATATTTAACTGTTTAGTTTCTTCCTCTTTCCCAAAACTTTTAGCACACTGACAGTCACAAGTTTGGTGTTGTAAGGATGGCAAGAGGAAAGTGTGTGAAGGTCAAGAGAAAATAGAGCCCTGCTACAGCTGTTTGTTGATTGGGTACAAGTCATACATCACTACTCCCTCTTTTAGTGAAGCACACTTCCTAGTACTGTGCCATCTCATTTCTCTAAATCCACTCTCAGATCCTCTATGTCAAAAAGGTGGTTCACCATATTGGCAGATGCTTTAACATGTCAGCAAATTCAAAGTTGGCAATGACAATGATGGTATGTGGGCTAGAAGCCCACTCTTCATGCCTGTCACCAAAGAATAATGACATTGCTGATCAGTAGAAGCATATGGTATTTTCTTTTTAAAGTGTATATACATACAGAAAGAGTCACACCAAGCAGAAATTCAAAGCTCTGCTGTATTGTTCAGGAAAGGTGGTGTCAGAATCCCATGTGGTGTGTTGCTGTGTAAGTTGGTCACCTGTAAAGTAATGCAGGTTGACAAAGACATGTGGCCATGCACAGCTGATGCTATAAGCTGAGAGTGGAGAGACAAGAGAGCCAAGTTAATCATATCTGCCGAATCTGTCCAATCCCTGGCAGGTGCTTTAATCAAATTATAACCTTGTAAAACGTGTACTTGTTATTTGAGACTTAAGACTTTGTACTAATGAGAAATTAACTAAATCACCTGTTTCTTAAGTTACACCTAATACTGCACTTAATGTAATGAAATAAACACACCAAAATACAGCACCAATAAAAACCTTAGAAGAAGCATTAATCAATAAGTTATTAAAGTTATCCATTTTTATTTTATTACTGCTTGAGAAAACATAAAACATATACAATATCTACATCAGTATCATTCGCCATAAACTGCTTATCTGTACTTAAAGAAAAGATGAGTATAGAATAGTAAATACAGTGTTGGGAAGAAACTAGCTATATCTGAATCATTCATTCCTTCATCTTCATCTTTTCTGGGAGGAAACCGGAGTACCCCATGCAAGGGCAGGGAGAAAAATCTCCTAGCCCTGGAATTGAACCCTGAATATTCTTCCTGTTAGACGACCATGCTAACCATTAGCCGTCCTTCTATACATAAATAAAAGTTAATTACAAAACAAATGCAACAGTAATTCTTTACAATTACTTACAAAGAATGTGAAAATACATTAAAAGTATATGAAAATTTTAAAGAATACAAATCGAGTTGCATATTCTCTTTAAAACGTAGGATATGTTAAATAGCATTGAGTTGAAGCTGGAGGAATGTATGAAATCCAATCTGTAAAATGCTATAGTTCCAAAGTAACATTCTAACACTGAATACTGTAAATAAATCTTTTGCAGTCAAGAAATAAAATCAATATTGTTTACACATGTATTCAGATAGCAGAAGAAACTATATACATCCTCAAACATCATAACAGGTAGTATCGGGATCTTACATATCCAAATTTACATAAATAAAGTAGACTATTAGATTAAGGCTAGCTAGGAGAATAGACAGTACATGCTCAATAATCTTTTCTCAAACTACAGAAAAGTATATAAAATAATAAGACATTATGTCTTTTAACTAGATTGTGATAAAATCAAGTGCTATTTCATTTTAGGCTGTAAAATAATAAGTTTGTTATTTTAAACCACATTAATTAAGAATATTCAAGCTACAAAAAATCAGGAAGCATGGTAAACGATTATTATCTTTGTAGTTCATTCATTCATTCATTCATTCATTCATTCATTCATCTTCTTACCCACTTATTCCCTAATTCGGGGTCACCGGGGTCTGCTGGCGCCTATCCTAGCTCACATAAGGCAAGTGGCGGGGTGTACACCCTGTGGACGGTTTGCCAGTCCATCTCAGGGCAACATACAGACAAACAATCATTCACACACGCATTCACTCAGATGGACAATTTAGAATCACCAATCGACTTGATCTGAATGTTTTGGGACTGTGGGAGGAAACCGGTCTAGAGTCTAGTAAAAGACTCAGAGTAGCCTAACTGTAAATATGATGAATGTTCTGTATAACTCTTATATCTATATGTACATAAACATAAAACTCTGACCAGAGCTTTTTGATAAAGAGTCACTAAGGGACCTGCATATTTGCCACTTGGCTCTGAACACCTAAATAATTGTAATGATTCATGAGGATTTCTATTTTACAGACACAATATCTCTAGAGTATTCACACATCTGCATAACAGTACCAAATAGAAAAGCTCAAATTAGAAAGTATAAATCATAAAAGCTAAGAAAGACCACGATTTAAGAAGCCAGTATGATTATAATGAAAGTAAGCTAAAAAAAAAAAGGAACAAGATAATGAGAAACAGGAAAAGAGACAGACAAACTGATATAGATGACTGGGTAGATGGATGAATCGAGATAGATGGCTGAAAAATTTTGTGAAAAAATTGGCTCCGAGTCCCTGAGCTGGCATCACAGTCACATCTGGCTCAGGAACAAAATGGCGCCTTTTTGAGGGACACATGTGGTCAGACCAAAGGCTTCCTCCAGCTTATTCTACAGTTTCAGTCTCAACGCAACAGAGCACAACTGCGCTTGGATTAATTGAGAGTGCTTGCAAATTAAGCAAATCTGTGACATATTATGGTTCAGATTTTACATGTGGATTGAAACTTTGATCATCTCAGCAACAAGACACCAAACACATCCTAATGAATAGGAACTTTTCCAATCACAGTGCTAAAAGCTTTATTTTACAGTATATTGTTTTGACCAGGGGCGTGTAGCACAATCGCCTCACTCAAGAAAGTCCTAGGTTCGATTCCTGTGTCTCACTTTTTTCTCTAAATAATCAATTAAATGGTCGTGTTTTGACATCACTACATGTGGCCCATTGCAACCTAAAATGGTATCAGATTTGGCCTCCTTGTTAGTCAAGGTACTTTAATGAAGACACTGGGTTAGGCACTGTGTTCATGCTTCCTGCTGTTTCTGCTGTTTGTTGTGGCGTTTTCTCTGGTTCTTTATCTAGCATGATGAATGAGGGCATGCAGAATCCCAAATGAAGATATCCAGCCCCTACTGCCACTGTAATGAAGCACTTCAAAATAATGTGGCTAGCCCCAATGGAGGTTGCACTAAATTTGATCTCATTCAATTTTGTTAAACTATCTGCCAAGCATGCAAGGACAATGGCTTACTTATATAAATCAGTCTTAAAGGGCACCTAGGGGTTGTCCCTTAATAAATAAATCTAGATAAATCAAAAGAGAAGGATAACCGCATGTTAGAATAATCAATACTTTGTTTAAAAGATGTCAAGCATAGTTTAACAAGTTAATAATTACATTATTTGATGCATATTATAGCTGTTAACTAACCATAGTCATTTTGATGATTAAAAATAAAATGGACTTGGATAGACAAATTTATAGTCATTGAATTGTTTTGAAGTGGTTTTTAACACAGAACTAACCACTCAGTATTCTCCTGTCCTACATTGTATGCTCCATTGTGATAATCCACCTCAGACTAATAACATGAGGTAGGTGTGCAGAATGCTAAATGGAGATTAAAAGAGTTGGCTAGCAAATGCAGACTGTATGTAGAGGCAGCGTGTATTTTATAATCAACTCTAAATGCCTTAGGGTGAGTTAGTATTTTGGAAAGAAGACAAGATTGACGTATAAAAGTAACCTTTAATTATCATTGATACATCTCCAGCATGGTCAAATGGCTCATTTAAGACGATGTCTTAAAATGGCTTTTTTCACCGAGAATGAATAGAGTAACATGATGCTTTTACATGATGTGAATAAATTAACTAAGCTTAAAAAAAGTCATGATGTGAGGAAAACCAAACTGTGTTGTGTCAAAACGCAAGCTTTTGGTAAATATGAAAACAAAATGATTATACATTTTGGAACAATCTGCAGGTCCTGCAGCTCTAATCATTCTGTCGATAGACCCTTTAGTGTGCAGGTGCACAGTTACAGATGGTTTTATGAAGATCCATTAAAAATAATTTAGCTCATCGCTAGGCACAGGAGGGGCTCAAAGGCAAAGACTAGAGCTTCCAACACTAGCTGCCCTCCCCCCCCCCCACCGTGCCAAGAGCCATCACTATGGGAACCAAGGAGCTACACTGGCTAGGGCAAAGTAGACAATTTCATATGTATGGGCTTGGAGACAGCAGGGGCAGTTGATAACCACTGCTACAGTAGTTGTTCCCTAAATCACGCTAGACATGTGGTGTAAACTGTAAGCTATACTAGCATTCCTCACTCAGTCCGTCGTTCATTGTTTTTTTAAAGGAGTACATGAGGAAACAAAGTCATAACCATCCTATTTACATCCTATACATACTGCATATAATCTACATTACACACTGTATGTATTTACCATCTGTACCGTGCTATACAATATGGCTAGTTTTTCTTTGCTTATCATTTTCATACATTGGGATATTAAGATTCATATACACTACATGGACTATATGGGGGAAGTGTAGCTCAGTGGTTAGGATGTCTGATTATCTGAAGATTATTAATTCAATTTCCAGCACCACCAAGCTGTCAGTGTTGGACCCCTAGCAAGGACCTTGACTCTTAACTAGTCAGTTGGATAAAGTCACTCTGGATAAAAAACATTATTGGAATTCCTCACTAATATTCATTCATTCATTCATTCATTCATTCATCTTCTTACCCATTTATTTCCTAATTCCCTAGGGTCACGCCTATCCCAGCTCACATAAGTCGAGAGGCAGGGTGTACAAGCAGACCTGTCCAGGGTGTACCCCATTCACACACACATTCACTCCTATAGAGAATTTTTTACAATCACCAAATGACCTAATCTGCATGTTTTTGAACTGTGAGAGGAAACCGGAGTACCTAGAGGAAACTCACGCAAGCGCATAAAGAACATGCAAACTACGCACAGAAAGGTCCCCGGACCGGGAACTGAACCATTTGCAGCTCATCCGCACTAATATAATTATATGTATTTTGGAATGCTGTATTCCAGACTTTTATTTCATTCTTTTCATTTGCAGTGTTTGGCAGATAAATGCATCCAGAACGACCTACAATAATTTCTTTTTAAATAACTGAGCAGTTGGCCGCCCAGTAGTGGCAATTTGATGGTTCTGGGAAACATAACTACTTTGCTACCATGACTTTCACTGACATGTGAAATGCAGATTAGAAGATATTTCCTTTTCCTATGCCAAATGTTTAGTGAGGTCGTGGTCAGGGTTCTGGAAAGAACACTCAACTCTATTGTGTAATTGTAAAACTTTTGGCCCTAGAGTGCATCAATTGGTAAAGTTATGTTTAGTTAGTTGTTTTTTCACTCACTAAGCAAAACCATACCCAACATTCTTGCAGTGATTAGTAAACAATGGCTATGTTTGTACTTGTCTGTTTATGTTAATGCTAATCACATGTCAAATGTTCACATGTTCAGCATACAGCTAATTTACATAAAAAAAAACTTGCACGAAATCAAAATTTGACAGATGCCTGGGAAAAAGAGAGAGAATGGCACTGAAAGAATCTCTCCTGTACACAGGATGTGCTAAATCATTTAAACCAGTAATGTGGATCAGCTATTACATCAGGTCTGCTAGCACAGTTACAGACTATCTTCAGGCTAACTCTTAAAAAACACCAAAATATTGTGTCCATAAACAGGAATCAATAGATTAAACTTTGCAACTGTTTCTTCAAATGCTGTTTATTTTATTATTTCTAGAAAATACCACAACATTAAAAAAAAATTATTATAACCAAGATCAATAAGCTATTTGTCAGCATAACCGGTATATACATTTGCAGCAACTTGTGTCAATTATGCAATGCAAGTCCATTAGACAATGTTTAGAACACTAAGATCATTTTAGCATTTATATATACCAAAATGTAATGTACATGTGTAGGTTTTCCCATATTGCCTGTTGCAAAGGATTAAGAAATATGTTCGTACACTGTTCTCAGATGTAATCACTGGTTTTGTGCATACTAGACTCTCCCGTAGGGTGTGTCAATTTATGACGAAGTCTTCAAACCGGGTTGGACTGCTTACCAACTCTTCGAAGATATTTTTTCATCAGAATACCAAGAAAAACATTTATTCACCTACTACTTTTAGTGCTTTCACATGACTATAGTTTGTTGTGATCATTGGCTGACTGTGTAGCCCTCATCCTACTTTATTTAGCTGAAAAATATAATTTTTGTTGTGGCCTGTTTTTTGGGGTGTTGACCTTCTAATTGTGTTTGTGTGATTACATACATTTTCCTGGAATTGCTTTGTGTATTGGATTGTTGAGCCGGTTCTTGCTGTCTTCTAACATTTATTTAAAGCAGCTAGAATAAGATGAAGACTAGGTGAAATTTGCACCCTATAGCCTCATTGTATTCTGACTTCACACATCTTTGCTGCCTTAAATATTTTAACTTTTTAACTTAATTATAAGAGGTGTTCATGCAATATGTAGCAGATACACTTTATTGGTATAACTTTGAATTGCTGCATGTAAAATACAATTCTATCATAGGAATATGTAGCCTGGATTAGATTGGATTCTATTATTATTTACATTTACATTTATAGCATTGAGTCCAGTGTTCAATTTCTGGGCAAGGAGCATTTCTCCGTGCTTGCATGGGTTTTCTCTGTTCTCCGGTTTCCTTCCTCAGTTCAAAAACATGTAGATGATCGGTGATTCTAAGTTGTACATAGGAGTGAGTGTGTGTCTGTGGTTGTTTGTCTATGTGTTTGTCTATGTGTGGTTTTGTGATGGACGGGCAGCCTGTCCAGGCTGCAACCCTGCCTTTGCACTGGGATAGGTTCCAGCAGACCTCTGTGACCCTGAATTAGGGAAAAAGCATGTTAGAAGGTGAATGAATGAATTTGTAACATTTGGCAGACACATTTCTCCAGCTTTTATTTATACAACTGAGCAATTGGGGGTTAAGCGACTTGCTCAGGGTTCTGACAGTGGTAATTGTGTGGCACTGGAAATTAAAACCCATTTAATTACCAGGCCAACACATTAACCACTAAGCTACCATTTACCCTATGATTTCCTTAGACTAATATTAACCTTATTATTTTTGCTAATTGCACATATTGTTGATGGAGCAAAGAATGATAAGTTGGGATAGCATCAGATAGCATGTAAGCAGGTGAAATAGGGTAGTGACAGCTACAAACCCATCCCCTACCCCAATTCCACATTAATCCAGATTAGCACAGTGTAACAATAGATGCTACTGTGTGCACTGAACCTTACCTGCTGGATTCCAATAATGAATCCAGCACACTTTTAAGGACTAGATACTGGCTGTATTTAAGCTTCTAACTCAAAATATGGACTGTTAACCTATCTAGGATATACTCCTGCATTTCCCCCCTTGTGTACTGGGATAGGCTCCCTGTGACTCTGAATTAGAGACTAAGCGGATTAGATGAATAAATGATAATATTAATAGCATTTGTTGAATAGTGGATGCATGAATGTTTTGTTAATCATTAAGAAACATATCACAATGTTTTTTTTTATAATTTGTACCACCTTTGTACCACCATGTATAAATGTGCTCTGAATATTACTTTACTTTGACATTTTACACACATGCCACACATGCCACACTGCTGCTTATCTACAGAGGGAGTTTTATTCTAAGTAAAAGTCCTTGTCAAAAACAAATATTAATAGCACACCTAATGGTTAGAAAAGAAATCTACAACACGCTTTGTTAGTTTAAATTAATGTTAATCAATTTAATATTTTATTTTTTATTAACAGAATGTTTGCAAATTATAAATAGGAAAATCAAAATTAAAAGGTTAACAGTCGCACATAGTTGTAGGGGTTTTAGTTTTGTCTGTATTGATGTCCATGTGTTTTTGTTTTGCTTTGGTGTAGGTTTTGCTATGGACGGATCACAATTGCATCTCAGGGCCTCACATAGACAAACACACACACACACAAACACACACACACACACACACACACACACACACACACACACACACACACACACAC
>JAOTRA010000034.1:6283991-6295423 GCA_026260255.1 Pseudolaguvia tuberculata
TATGGGATCATGGAGGTCAGGGGGTTTTGTGCTCAGGATCATTGTCATGCTGGAACAGTGTTGGAGTCTCTTAGTTCAAATAAAGTGATGATGTAATACTACAACATCAAACAAATTTTTTAGATATTCCTGGGCTTTCAGATTTTAGAAACAGTTTGGCGAGGTACCACATATGTATCTGATGGTCAGGTGAACAAAAATATCTGTGTAGATCTGATCTACGGTTGTCGAACAACAATGATTTGCTTCACAAGCCTTAAATGTCAAACAAATTATGAACAGTCTCCTATTTTCTAACTCCATGTTAGGTCTTAGGAAAAAAACCCATGGAAGAAGAAACAACCTCGTTATAACATGTTCTTCAGTGTCTTTATTGTATAAAACACTCTAGTTTACTCAGGTGTGGCAACCTGTCCAGTGTGTATCCCTTCCTCTCACCCTATGTGCTCCAGCAGACCCCTGTCACCCTGAATGAGAGAATAAGCAGATTAGAAGATGAATGAATGAATGAATGAATGAATGAATGAATGAATGAATGAATGAACAATTTGCAATGCTGTACAACTTAAGCAGCTCAACATTGTTTCACACTAACTATTTATACCTATAACTATTAACTTATTTATACTATGACAGGTTTCACTGTTGATTGATATTTACATTCATTCATTTATCCATCTTATAATACAGGGTCACAGGGGTCTGCTGGAACCTATCCCAGCACATGTAGGGCAAAGTGGTGGACAAGTGGTGAGTCAAAATACTTATTTATTAGTAATATCTAATATTACTAATCCAGCACAAACTATGGCATGCATAATCCGAGAGTTTAAATGTCCAATCTATTGAATAGGCTTCTACAAACTTTCTGTTCCATCCCTATAGCAGATGTATCAAAGATCTAAAATCCAAATTTTACACACTTCATTTTTAATGTTTAAAAATTTGGGATGATATCAGCACCATAAAAAATAGTCCATCCATTTTCAGCTCTGCTTCATATTCCTAAACTTGTGTACTTCTAGTAGAGCGCCACACTGGCACTGGCTTTTGTCACCATCATCACCACCACCACTACCACCACGTTGGTGAATTCATTCCACAGTGTTTGTTTGTCGACTCTGCCTTCACTAGGTAATTATTTTGTTTAACCCGACAGGTTGGTTAAACTTTCAAGTTCTAATCAGATAATGTCAGAAAGGCGGCCATTAGGCAACCCTTTCCTCATAGGCTGAGCAAATATCTCATTCTTGTGCGAGTGTGTGTGACGCCTATAAAACCATGATCATAGAATGATCTTATGGGGGGGGGGGACGTGGCGTAGTGATAGGCACAGTCCCAGGTTCGATTCCTGTGCAAAGTCGTCTTTCTGTGCAGAGTTTGCATGTTTTTCCTCGTCCCTGCAATAGACTGGCAACCTGTCCAGGGTCTATGTCTGCCTCTCCCCCTATATGCACTGGGATAGGTTCCAGCAGACCCTTGTGACTGCTGAATAAGAATAATAATGTTATACATTTTCTCTTTCTAATTTTTCAGTTTATTTGCATGTTATCCTTTTTTATTGATGACTTTAGATCATTTTCCTTCCAGATTCACATCCACAAACTAAATCATCCAAACTTCAGACTTTATTAATCCTCATTCTTCAATCTTTCACTGCTTCATTATCCGACTCCACTTTGTAACTTTTATCCAAAAAGCAGCCAGTTGCATGCAATTACCATGAGTAGCCATTACCAGTGTGTTTCAGGCAGGGCCGCCAATTAGCCTGTCTGTCACTCACTGATCCCTAATTAGAAATTATCCTCCATTAATGTCTCCAAATGCTGATGCAAATGAAGAGCATACCTGCCAGGCGGCAAGTGCAGGCCCCGGTGAATACCTAATTAAGTTCTACCAAGCGTCTTCTTTTGGCTTCAAACCACAGCAGTTAAACGCTCAAACCCTCACCATATAAACGGACGGGATGTGGGAATTTTTTTTTCCCTATAAATGATGTTGAATATATGTGAGGTGTAAATGTTCCGACATATCGCTAGTGGAATCTTAGAGGGAGTTCAATGAAGCTCTAATTAATTAGATAGCCATGAAGGTATGAACTGTAAACAAGGTGCAAATAAGCTTTTAAAAGTGCTATAAATAATTTCAGCATAACAGCATGTGTCTATATCGATGCATGAAATTATATTCAGATATTAGCCGCCTCTAGATACCGTCTTAAATATGATAAAGCTTCCTGGTAGCCACTTAAAGCGTCAAATACATTTACATTAAAAGAAAATCAACTTGCCCTGAGATAGACTGGTGACCCGTCCAGGGTGTACCTCTGCCTCTTGCCCTATGTGCTCTGGGATAGGCGCAGCAGACCCCCGTGACACCGAATTAGGGAAAAAGCGAGTGAGAAGATGAATGATTGAATGAATGAATGAATGAATGAATGAATGAATGAATGAAAATCAAGTTTACACCCACTAAAAAAAACATCAAAGCCAGACCCGGGTATCCAAATTGTGTCCCGTGTAAGGATTTAGTCTTTCTACCTGGTTGTCATTGTGTAGGAGACAGAATGTGAGAGCAAGGAGGGTTCGAGAAAGAGACATTGTCGCAGATGCGGCTATTGATTTTCAGGTGCATCTCAAACTGACAAGCTGTCAGATTCATTCGCAGGAACGTGGCCACACTAGCAAGTGGTAAAAATAGAGTGAGGGGGAAAGAGTCAGACCAAACAACAGTAGCACAAAAGTAAGACAATAAAATGATGCGAAAGAACGTAAAAATTACTCCAATTCTAATACACGTTCTCTCCGTGCTTTCCGGATACTCGGGATTCCTCCCACAGTCCAAAAACATGTTCATTAGGTTGATTAGTTATTCTAAACTGCCCATAGGTGTGAATGTGGGTGTGGCCCTGCGATGGACTGGTGACCTGTCCATGGAGTACCCCTTCCTCTCACCCTATGTGAGCTGGGATAGGCTCCATCAATCCATGTGACCCTGAATTTATTCGGTAAAGCTGCTTAATAAGGCAATACCTGTTGTAAAAAGCGCTATACAAATAAAATTGAATTGAATTAGGGAATAAGCGGGTAAGAAGATGAATGAATGAATCCAGTAATCATGAGTGGCATGGTAGCCTAGGGGTTAACACGGTCGCCTTATCGCAAGAAAGTCCCGGGTTTGATTCCCTAACAAGGGGTCTTTCTGTGCAGCATTTTCATGTTCTCTCTGTGCTTGCATGGGGTTTTCTCAGAGTACTCTGGTTTTCTCCCACAGTCCAAAAGCATAGGTTGATTGAGGATTCTAAATTGGCCATGCAGGATGGTTTGTCTTTGCGTGGCCCTGCGATGTACTCCTGCCTTTCACCCTATGTGCACTGGAATCGGCTCCGGAAGACTCTTGTAATGTTATTTTTTTCTATTCATTGAAGCACAGTAAAATTACATATCTTATTATAAGAACTCAGGGTCCAAGAACAGGATCAGCTTCTGTGCAGATCCCTGGAGTAAGGGCTTTGCTCAAGGGTCCAACAGTGGCAGAATTACTCTTTACCTGTTTAAACCAGGGGGCCACACTTTTTTTTTTTGCTAGGGCTACATTATTTTTTCTTTTATTATAATGAAGACTTTGGGTTTAATTTACGGATCCCTGGTTTAAACTATCCTGCAGATCCTCTGATCATTTTGCTGCTGTTAGGGAAGCCGCCAAGATGTCCAACCTCTCGGGAACCAAATAATCAAATATAAAGAAGGCACACAGTGGCTGGAACTGGACTCTGCACAGGAAAATGATGGCCATTTTCTGGAAACACCTCCCACGACTTTGATGCAAGAGCAATGCTTATTTGGCTGTCTTTTCATGGTAAATGAATAAAGCCCTGAGTTTCAGTGCTGTCTGGATTCTTCTCGCTGAGTCAGTACATACGAACTCTGTCGAGACCACAAATCTTTAATCAGTACAAACCTCCACCATGCCTCGGTGCTTACTATTCCGTAACCGTTTCCAGGAAACTGAGCTGGGCCAATACTGCTATTCTACCATTACTAAATGCCCTGTACCTCTCAGAGCTGTGTTTATATATACATACTCCATATTCATTTATACCACAAGGTATAAATCACAAAGTTTGTCTTGAACGTCTTGGCATTTTTTTTTACTGGAGCTAAACCCTGTTCCAGCATGACAATGCTCCTCTGTACAAAGCCTATAAACTCATTAAAGACTTTTAGGATGAACTGGTAAGAACACCAGAACTTCTCACCTTAACATCTGTCACTGTTTTTACAAATACTATTGCGAATGCATGAATCAATTCTCACAGAAACATGATACAATATAGTGGAAAGCCTTTCCAGAAACCTAAAGTTTCCAGCACTAAAAAATTGCTACCAGTGAGCCCCTTAGCAATCACATGGAAGAGGATGATGGTTGTTTTTTAGTATGGTTCCTCCAAAGGTTTCCGTCTTTAATCATTCTCCCTTCCCCGCGTTACCTCGAAATTGCTTATTAGAGAAAAAAATTTATTTGTCTAATTTTTTATCTAAAGCTTTCATTGAAATGACTATAAAACATGAAGTATAACTGAATTATATAAAGTCTGGAGAGCTTTAGACAAGCTTTAATACAGTCCCACAGACCCAAAATTTAAAGTTCACTTGATACTCCAAAAACATTCCAATTGGACTGCAGTGCGGGTGGTTGCAGAGGCAAAAACTCGGGACTGGGAGGAGTTTGGTGAAGCCATGGAGAATGACTATTGATCGGTCTCAAAGAGATTCTGGCAAACTCCACCGACTCAGGAGGGAAAAGCAGTGCTCTGCCAACACTGTTTACAGTGGTGGTGGAGATCTGCTGACTTCAACTGGGGACATTGTTGCGCGGTGGAAGGAATACTTTGAGGATCTTCTCAATAACATCAACACCACCACTACCACCGTCTTCCTTTGAAAAAGCAGAGACGAGAGGCTCGGATGTGGACTCATCCATCACACAAGCTGAAGTCACTGAGGTAGTCAAAAAGCTCTTTGGTGGTAAGGCACCAGGGGTGGATGAGGTCCGCCCAGAGTAACTCAAGTCTCTGGATGTTGTGGGGCTGTCTTGACTGACACACCCCTGCAGACCGGGGTGGTGGTCCCTCTTTTTAAGAAGGGGGTCCGGAGGGTGTGTTCCAACTACAGGGGAACCACACTCCTCAACCTCCCTGGGAAAGTTTATGCGGGAATTCGTCCAATAGTCAAACCTCGGATTTAGGAGGAACAATGTGGTTTTCGTCCTGGCCGTGGAACAGTGGACCAGCTTTATACCCTCTTCAGGGTGCTGGAGGGCTCATGGCAGTTTGCCCAACCGGTCCACATGTGTTTTGTGGATCTGGAAAAGGCTTTTGACTGTGTCCCTTGTATTTTCCTGTGGGAGGTGCTCTGGGAGTATGGAGTTTGGGGCTCTTTCGTAAGGGCTATCCGGTCCCTGTTTGACCAGAGTATAAGCTTGGTTCGCATTGCCGGCAATAAGTCAAACTTGTTTCCAGTGCGTGTTGGACTCCGTCAGGGCTGCACTTTATAACCGGTCCTGTTCATTATCTTTATGGACAGGATTTCTAGGCGCAGCCAGGGTCATGAGGGAGTCAGGTTTGGGGACCACAGGATTTCATCTCTGCTTTTGGAAAAGGATGGCTTGCCCCTTTCAGGTTAGTGGTGTGATCTTGCCTCAAGTGGAGGAGTTTAAGTATCTCAGGATCTTGTTCACAAGTGAGGGAAGAATAGAGCGAGAGATTGACAGGAGGATTGGTGCATCTTCTGCAGTAATGCGGTCGATGTACCGATCAGTCTTGGTGAAGAAAGAGCTGAGGTGCAAAGCAAAGCTCTCGGTTTACCAGTCAATCTATGTTCCTACTCTCACCTATGGCCATGAGCTTTGGGTCATGACAGAAAGGATAAGATCCCGGATATAGGCGGCTGAAATGAGTTTCCACCACAGGGTGGCTGGGTGCTCCCTTAGAGAAATGGGTGAGGAGCTTGGTCATCCCGGAGGAGCTCAGAGTAGAGCCACTGCTCTTCCGCATCGAGAAAAGCCAGCTGAGGTGGTTTGGGCATCTGTCACAGATGCCTCCAGGACGCCTCCCAGGAGAGGTGTTTCGGGCATGTCACAACAGGAGGATGCCTCGAGGAAGACCCAGGACTCACTGGAGGGACTACATCTCTCGGCTGGCATGGAACGCATTGGTGTTCTCCCAGAAGAGCTGGAGCAAGTGTCTGGGGAGAGGGATGTCTGGGCATCTCTGCTTGGACGGCTACCCCCGCGACCCGGTCCCAGATAAGCGGTCGAAAGATGATGATGAAATTTTTTTCAATGAGCCTTGTTCTGAAAATCCATTTATTCATTTATCTCCTTAATCTGGGTCATGGGGGTCTGCAGGAGTCTATACCAATGCACATATGATAAAAGGCAGACGTTCACCCCGGATAGATCACCAGTCCGTTCCAGATGTTTCTGAAACTAGTTTTGTAAAAATTTTACAGCTACTCTATATTGCCAAAAAGTTTTGGTCAACTGAGCATCACAAACACATGTGATTTTCATTATTGTCCTCCAGATTGATTCCCATTGTTACTATAGGATGAAACTTCAGTCTTCCAGTAAAACCTTCCAGTCCAATGTTAGGCTTGAATGTGAGATTCTCTTCATTCAGCTCCAACAGTATTAGTGAGATCAGACACTAATGTCAGGTAAGAAGGTCTGGGGTTCCAGACCATTCCATTCATCCCAAAGGGGTTCAGTGGTTGTAAGATCAAGACTTTGTACAGGACATTTATCACTCTAATAATAACCCAGCATGTGATAATGGAATTCAGGGGTTTTGTACTCAGGGTTATTGTCATGCTGGAACAATATTGGAGTCTCTCAATTCCAGTGAAGGATTAATGTAATGATACAACTTACAACAAACATACCAGACCAACGGTGGGATTCCAGATTTTAGCAACAGTTTGGGGAGGAACCACATACGGATCTAATGGTCAGATGATCAAAAATATATATATATATATGTATATAATGTATAAAAGAAAAAAATGGCTGACTTCAACCTCAACCTTGATCTTTGTAATGAATCCCACCAAGGCGAGTAGTAATACGGAATCAGAAAGGATCCGTAAATTAATTTTATTAGGACGAGGATTTCTGTTAAACATTTCTATAAGAGAAGAATTATCTTGAGAGCAACAACCGAACATCTGTCCGACTGAAGGTCTGAGACTTGAGACGGAAATAATATTAATTAATAGGGAAAATTATCTTTAGCGGCACTTGACAATCTCCTGAGTGTCGTAGATCAAGTTAGGAGAAATTTCCAGAAGCTGGAAATGATGAGCCGCACCTGTTCACCATTATGGGAGGAATTTAAAGGTGCTGTACTGTCTGTTTCACTCTTTCGCTATCTCTTTCTCTCTCTCTCTCTCTCTCTCTCTCTCTCTCTCTCTCTCTCTCTCTCACACTCTCTCTCACACTCTCTCTGTCTCTCTGTCTCTCTTTCTTTTTCTCTCTGTCTCTCTTTCTGTCTCTCTCTCTCTGTCTCTGTCTCTCTCTCCCTCTGTCTCTCTCTTTCCGTCTGTCTCTCTCTCTGTTGCTCTCTTTCCTTCTCTCTCTTTCTCTCTCTCTCTGTCTCTCTCTCTGTCTCTTTCTCTATCTCTATCTCTCTCTGTCTCTCTCGATCTCTCTCTTTCTCTCTCTCTCTCTCTGTCTCTCTCTCTCTTTCTTTTTCTCTCTGTCTCTGTCTCTCTCTCCCTCTGTCTCTCTCTCCGTCTGTCTCTCTCTGTTGCTCTCTCTCTCTCTCTCTCTCTCTCTCTCTCTCTCTCTCTCTCTCTCCCTCTCTCTCTCCCTCCCTCTCTCTCTCTCTCTCTCTCGCTCTCTCTCTCTTCCTCTCCTCCACATCTTTTTCATCTATCTATTCCAAGTATGAAGTGGCTACAGTTGACTATATTTGTGTGCGCCTGCTGGAACTCAAGTGTCTACCGCAGCTGTTCAGATAGTCTCGAAGTCTCCTGCAGAGACAACAAGACACTGAGACATGTTGAAAGTGTGCTCTTACGTAACACAGCAAATAAAACAGAGTATTACGAGCTAGTTTTAAACACATAAGCTTTAATGTCTATTAGTGTAAGGCAGTGGTTCACAACAGGGGGTTTCTGACCCCACAAGAGGGCCTCAGCGAGCTCTGTAAGGGGGTCAGTTTATATTTAGAAAAGTGTTAAGCAGTGAGCATTAAATAAATAATAGATAATTTTATATACAATCCTGCAGTTGACTTAATTTGTAAGTTGTCCTCCAAAAAAAGAGCACAAATATAAATATTTCCTATGAACGCTGTACTCGTGTATGACCTACATGATTCAAAGAAGCTTCGGCTGAATGTGTGTATTGTGATTATATCACACTCTTCGTTAATTTAGAAAAACATTGCAAGCTAGGGGCGTGGCAGTGGCGTAGTGGTTAGCATGGTCACATCGAAACAAGAAAGTCCCAGGTTCAATTCCTGGGCAATTCTTTCTATTCTTTCTTGCTATCCGAGTTTGCATGTTCTAGTTGTGCGTACACTGGTTTTTTTCTGGTACTCCGGTTTCCTCCCACAGTCCAAAATGAGGTATTTCAGGTTCATAGGTGATTATTAATTGAGTCTGTGAATGTGTGTGTGTGTTCGTCTATGTGTGGTCCTGATATGGACTGGCTACCTGTCCAGGGTGTACCTATGACTTTTGCTCTAAATGCTCCAGCAGACCTCCTGTGACCAAGAGTTATAAGATTAATAAATGAATAAATGAATGATTAAATTGCAAACGTCTCTGAAAATCATGGTGTTCCTTCAATTTGTTCATTTCTGTTATTGTGATGTCCTGGAGATATTGTATATAGATGAAAACAGGGGTGTGTCCTTTTCTCCCCAGTCTCTTAGATTGGGGCAATTTGTTCTTGTTTGCTCGGGTTTACACAAGAGAACTGTTCACACTCCTGGCTGTGTACATTCAGCTGTCCTGGGACATTACACCAGCAACCTTTGGAAAGAATTTAAATGTCTCATATGTCTCCATGTGTCTCAAAGACAGTCTGTGACTTTAGCCGCTTTAGCCACAGTGGTCAGTACCCATTGTGTTAGAAACAACTGGTTCAAATGGTTTATTTTTAGCATCGATATTAGATGGGTGAGATTTAATCTCAGAGCCCCGTGTGAGATTATTTTTCTGGGACAAAATGTACAACACTACCTGGATGGAGCTGATTTGTTTGCAGACTGTAATTTCAGCCAAAATGTCAAAGTTTAAATTCAACTTTTGTTTCAACCTTCATCTGTTCTGCTCACTTACACCTTTTTGCTGACACCTCAGTAATACATATGGACAAAAGTATTAGGATACCTAACCGTCCACTGTGATATTCCATAGCTGTGCTTAAAACATCCTAATTCAGTTTTAGTATCATTCCGATTCCAATACTAACCTCTATGCGTTTTTTGGAGCTTATGTGCAGTCTGATGTCCAGATTATTCTAAAGGTGGTCAGTAAAGGTTGTGTATGGACACACCAAGTTTTCGTGGAGATTATGGGTATTGTCATACTTGAGGAGTGTTTAGGTTGAGGGAAGGAAATACTTAACTACAGCATACACAGACATCATAGACAACAAATTACATTTACTAATGACCTTAGTTTTTGGAAAAAACTATTAATAAAAAAAAAGTATCTGATGTAAAATGGACTAAACTATGGTGGATCCTTATTATGCCAATGCTCTAATAACAGAGCCAAGTATTGATGGAAGTGCAGCGAGGTGGTATAGTAGTTAGCATGGTCACCTCACAGCAAGAAGGACCCGGGTTCGATTCCCAGGCAATCTGTGCAGATTGAATTTGCATGTGCAGGCTTTCTCCAGGTTTCTTCCTCCCCAAGTCCAAAAACATGTACATTAGGTTGAGTGGTGATTGTAAATTGCCCATAGGAGTGAGTGTGTGTGCACGTAATTGTTCATTTAGGTATGGCCCTGCGATGAACTGGCGGCCTGTCTAGGGTGCGCCCTTGCCTTTCACCCTATGTACACTGAGATAGACACAGATTCTTATGACCCTGAATTAGAGAATAAGCATGTTAGAAGATGAATGAATGACGGAATGAATTATTGCTAGATGTTAGTTTCCGCATTCACGAGATAACATCACGACGAGCCGACATCGTGAGAACTAGCTGAAGGCTGGGAATTGGCGATGACTAAACTGAGAAAATGAGGTACAAACGAATCTCAGCAAATGTCCCACTGCATCTGGCAGCAAATGTTTTCCCAGGGAAAAAAAAACAATTATGTCACAAATAGTGTGCTTAAATTGCACATTCATTACAAATTCATTACAACACAAATGATCAAAGTAGACCTCCTGGCAACAGTGGCTTGGTGGTGGGATGCCACAGATGATGGTGTCAAAAAAAAAAAGACTACAACAGACACTGCTGAGAAGTGACAACATACCCTGACATTTCTGTGTTTGAGTCAGCTGACACCGAGCCACTTACAAATACATTTGCTTTGTGAAGGAGAGCAAAGACGCCAGTTTGCATGTGAGTGTGTATGTGTGTATGTGTCATAAGTGTTCACTTGAGGAAATCATATTATACAGCACAATATGATAATGTGCTCTGCCCGCTGAACTGCTACAGCTCAAGTTGTGTTGTGCCTTCAAATGTCAGCATAAATTTGCAAATTAAACATGCAAAGCCATCAGCAGTCACTGCTAAAAGTGTGCATGCCTATATGTGTGTGTATGTATGTATGTGTGTGTACAGTGCTGTAATCAATCTTCCTCTCTTCTATTATTCGAGCTGTGATTGAACCGAACAGTCGATATGATAGATCAACAAAAGACAAGACAAGCAGGAAGTAAATTTGCCACCGTCTGGGTGATTTGGTTTCTTTGCGTGTGATCTGATATTCTGCTGGCTCTGCCACATTAATGACTCGTCTGGAGCAATGCCTAGGTACACGAACATGCACACACACACACACACACACACACACGCACACACACGCACACACACGCACACACACGCACACACACGCTCACACACGCACACGCACACACACGCACACGCACACACACGCACACACACGCACACACACACACACACTCTCTCCTTGACAGCAGCGTCCTATGAACAGCTGAGTAACGAGACGAAATGTAGTGTCTTTACATTGTGAACAAGTCACGATGCCACGCATTCGCTGGCAGCACATTCGTGTCTGTTTATACACCACCTGTGAAAAGGTCGGGGGCACAGAGGGCTTTTTAGTTGTTGTTTTTTAATTGACACAACGGTCAAAAACTAGACATCTATCTATCTATCTATCTATCTATCTATCTATCTATCTATCTATCTATCTATCTATCTATCTATCTATCT
>JAOTRA010000034.1:6298530-6315930 GCA_026260255.1 Pseudolaguvia tuberculata
AAGAAAGAAAGAAAGAAAGAAAGAAAGAAAGAAAGAAAGAAAGAAAGAAAGAAAGAAAGAAAGAAAGAAAAAAAAAAATTAGAAAGAATATAGAGACAGAGAGAAGGAAAAAAACACAGAGAGAGAGAGAGAGAGAGAGAGAGACAGAGAGAGAGAGAGAGAGAGAGAGAGAGAGAAAGAAAAACAACAGAAAGAGAGAGAGAAAGAAAAAGAAACAGAGAGAGAAGGTAAGAGTGAGAGTGAGAGAGAAAGAGAGAGAGAGAGAGAGAGAGAGAGAGAGAGAGAGAGAGAGAGAGAGACAGAGATCCTGTGAGATCAGACAACTAGGCAGACCACCCATTAACTACACTGCAGTCACGGGGGTTAAGAAAACATTGCCCGGGGTTTGAATAGGAGCAGGGGAAAGATGAAAAAAAGTTCTTGCCAAGACGCTTTACACAAGTGCTGGCCATTTATTAACCTGTCGTGATGCTGTAGTAGCCCGCCTATCGAGTGCTGTAGTGACCCACACAGGCCAGGATTGGCAGTGCACGTGCTCCTAGGCGTTCTGAGGCACTGCTGCAGGGTCTGTTCATCCCTATTCCTCGGGCCTCAGGCATGAGCTGAGCAAACCCTACTGCATTAATACACATCTACCAAAAATATACACAATCTCAATAACATCTCACCGTGTTTTACTTACTTTAATTATTCTGTAAAATATTTTAAAGAGTATGCACACAAGAACATGAGATCAGTATTGCTCCTATACCCAAGCCCATAGATAAGAATACTGCGTATCTAGCAACGGACGACATGATCCGGCTTTTCTTTCTAAACGTCAGAGGTAGGACAAGCCCTACTTTAATCCAGTCTGAAGTCCACACCCCCTTTCAATTGTCGCATCACTGAGTCTTTATGCAAGACCTGAGAGTATGAGAGTTAAACAGTTTCTCATCCGCTTGTTTTAACTGCCACATTTCTGGACTTAGTTTTTCGGTTGATGGATGGAAACTCTGGAGAATAACAAGCGTAACGCTTTAACCACTTCCTCCTCTGAAATAACACGACAGCAGTGAAATGGGTCAGCTGGGTTTGGACGCTGTCACGTGAGATTTACCAGCTGGGACTGATAAAAGTGTGAATTCAAGTAGAGTAGAAAAGATACGCTACAAGATTTTAGAGTGGCAGTATGTGTGTGTGTGTGTGTGTGTATGTGTGTGTGGGGGGACGATCCACTCGCGGTGTAGATGAAGTGCCTATCAATTTGTCTATATAAAAAAATCTCTTTAAATATCTATATGTTAGTGCAGTTTTAAGTCCAACCCGATCCATTCACATGAGTAATTAAGTCTTTAATTAATTCTATAGTCAATCAGAATTTAGGTTAAAGGCTTAGGCTTATGATTTGCATCATTGTTCCAAAATTGAAATGAAACTCATCTGGCTATTCTTTAAGACCCTTTAGTGCTCATTTCAACAACGACCACTATACGGAAGCTTTTCATCGGTCAATGCAAACCCAAGACAATCATTTGCAAAGGTTAGTGACTTATCACAATCACTTGTTTCTCATCAGTTTGATGTTTAGTTTTTTTCACTTTGCAAATGCCTGAAAACCCAGACACGTTTCTTTCTCATCTACTAAACCTAAAGCATTACCAACGCTTTCAAGATACCATTGATGTCTAGCACCACTCCTATGTAGTGTGAGATAAGGTTTCCACTGTCTTGATCCAGACCCTATGTCGGATACACTAATGGGACAGACACATCCAATATCAGCTTGCCAATAACCACTCACATCCCTAGCTTTGGAAATGTAAAGCGTATTGACTAGCAAAGGGAAGGCCTTCCTTACCTCGAACAGATTGGATGACTCGTTGCCATATTGGCTGGAAATGATTTCTGATTGGTCGCTGTACCACTTGAGTCCACCCAGAAAGCTATCAGCATCCAAATCACTGACGTCCAGCTCAGAAAGGTCCAGTTCAGGTAAGTCAGGACAGAGGGGCTGGTCTTCCCCAACCAAAGCAGCACACTGCAAAAAAGACAGCAAGGGGGTTAGCAATCTTCCTGCAAAATGTTGCATTTTTTGTTCTAATCCCATTCGTGCTCTATCAAGAATTAAATAGCTTCAATTCCACAATTAACCTGCTGTTTAAGAGCCTTTTCCTACAAGAGAAGCTTGTACAGTCATGATTTTAATCATTTGGGGTTTGTGTAAGTTTTGTAATCAGATTGGTGGTAACATTTCAAACCATTTACCGTCTGGAACAGCAACACAACAACAGCTGCTCGGTGGAACTCATACACAAATAATAGGCTTCACGGAACTGCTGACACTTTTCATCTAAAGCTACCAATTTTATCTTAAGCTTTTTAACAGCACAGGCCTGAAAATGTCCAGTGACACCTTTCTACTGCAATGATGACATCACACAATAATACATTGGCTTCTTTTTAATATTTTGCATATTAGTATGTATAGATGTAAAATGTCACAGCATCATATGCAGAGGAAAGAAAAAGAAAAAAGAGAGAAACGGGTCCAACTACTTTCGAATTTTAAATAGAACCTCTTGAGATTAGTTTGAAGTGTTTTGGAAGAAAAGTTTTGAACATATGTATGTGTTTAAGGGTGTGTGTGTGTGTGTGTGTGTGTGTGTGTGTGTGTGTGTGTGTGTGTGTGTGTGAGAGAGAGAGAGAGAGAGAGAGAGAGCGGATTAGAAAGTGGCTGCCATGCTGTCCCTCAGTTACAGCACCTTGTTCTCAGAGCTACGTTTCTCTCCCCAGGAGAGACAGAGTGTAAGCGCATGATGCCCGAGTTTGATTCAGAACATTATCAAGATCAGTTACCACCAGGACAGAGAATTAAACTTCCGAAAATATGTCCCAGTTGATTGTCACTACAACCTGATGCATAACAAAATAAGTTTTATTCATCATGAAAATCTCTTCCCTCAAGTCTGCAGTAGGCAGGAGTGTGAAGAGTCACACACACACACACACACACACACACACACACACACACACACACACACACACACACACACACCACACACACACACACTGAGAGACGCTGCCTCATATTAACAGAGAATCTGATTGAAATAAGGATAAATATCAGTGATAAATATCAGTGTTTGTAAAACCTTTAAATACAGAAAGAGCAGAAAAAAAAATACAAAAAGTCAATGAAGAGTAGAAGCATCACACAGCAATCCGAGCAGGGAATACGAACGCTTGTGTAAAGCCGGCTTTTTGGGTAGCCTTATGCTTTGATTGAGGTTGCTCCTGTGGCCAGATTGATAAACAAGAACCTATTGCAATATTTAATACAGAACAAAAACATCTAGCGTCTACAAAGAGTAATGCTCGATGAACAGGACATACATAAGGGAAAAGTCGATATCCATCCCTAGGACTGGAGGCATCTTAAACATGAATTATTGAGGTGCTATAGACGATTTCTTTGGTGTATATTTAACCAGACTAAGTGAGGATATTGGAGCAGTAAAAGCTTTGGTAGGCAAAGAGATTAAGAGACGCGTGACCAGACAGAGGGGCAGAATTGCTGGTCAGTGTAGAGAATTGGTTGTGGGTTATCTCTAGAGTCGTAGGTTAGGTTTCGACCACTAACCCCGCCTCTACCTCTAACCTCAACCACTCGGAACTTTTCATACAATCGTGAGAACATCGTGTTGATTCTACAGCCTGGTTTTACTGATCGACCTACGAAGCAGGTGAAGCTGCGCAATCCTAGTGCCAAATCTTATCGTAACATTACGCACAGAATCAATTCAAATTACGACTTAACAAGTGGGGGGGGGGGGAACAATCAGCAAACTGAAATACACATTTCTATTTTTTTATAACATATTTTTTTATTCTATCCTCTTACTAAAGGAAACCCTATCCGACTTTACACTAAGTGGGATCTCGGAAAAGCCTGTCACCCTGACGCGCTGTCCCTGTCCGTGCATTGCTACCAGTGACAGCACATTCGATTAAAGAAAAAAACAAATACGGGGTTCCGTTTTCAAATCTAGACATCCGTAAAAAAAAAAAAAAAAAAAAAGTTTTGATGCCCAATACCTGGTGCAGATAAATAGCAGCCAGCCGGCGGTGGCTCTAAGCTCAGGACACGGACAGATAATCTGTCTCCTCCTCGTTACCCAGAGCATCACGCTCTTAAAACAAAGCAGCGCATTAAAAAAAACACACACACACACACACACACACACACACGCACACGCACACGCACACGCACAAAAAGAGTTTTTTGGGCTCATATGAGCAGCATTTTTCTCTTGTGTGATCAGTCACATTGGTGTGCATTCCGGGGCTCCGTGTCCTCCGCTCAGCTCGGGTTACCGGACAGCGGCATTCAACCCAGTGCGCGCTTTACACCTTTTAGTTTCCGACGCCGCTAAATCAAGTTTTGCGTTTATTCTCACCTCTAGTTCCGTCCACACCGACTCCTGGTTGCACCTGTCCCACGCCATCCAGCCACTGAATGACGGTACGGGGAAAAAAATAGATCTAATATTTAATAATAGAATAATTCAGATAATTATTTCAAAAATAAAATCAATAAGAAACGTGCAAAAAAATCCAAGCGCTCCAGATAGTGTTGCCGTGCAGGGAAGTGCCCCCTCACTGAGAATGAACCGAGGGGCACCTGCCTTACAACTGCTCTCCGTCACATGACGCAGCTATTAAAAGTAGGCAGGGAGGAGTGACTGGCGCGCGAGCGCCGATCCGCAGATGACGCGCCGCTCCAGCAGGCGGGCTCCTACTTCCGCTTATAAGCACAAGCTTTTCTTTCCTTCTAGTGCGACTCCCTATCCAACGGCACGACTCTGGCACGACTATACGGTATAAACTTAGATTAGCGCGTGGAATTGCAGTGGAAGTGGAAAAGAATCAGGTCACTAGGCTATTACTGGAAAATTAGGTAGGCTCCTTGAGCGCGAGCCGTGGATCTACTTTCAAGTGTGTAGTTTGCGCGCATATGCAAATCTGTATATTTTGCGCGTTTTCAGCTTCAGCGTGTCGAGCTTAATTGCTATTTTGGCGCTGCTTAAGGGTGGGGGTGAGGGTGATGGTGGGGGTGATGGTGGTTAAAATCCTGCTTAATCCATAATTAGCAAATATAAACAGATAGCAAACGCTCTACTAAGCGAATCTTTATCAGTCATCTCCAGACCCAGTCGGCAGAATTATGCAAGCAGGTTATTTTGGGTTGGATTTTAATACAGCAGCTTTGACAGTTGCATTCGAGACGTTAGTCAGCTGAGACTTGGTTAGTACGCTAGAGTTCTCTGGCGTTTGCGGTGTGCACGAACCACGTTGCAGCTGGTCACTGCTTTACTTCAATTCACTTCGGCCGCAATGGAAAATCATCACATGCTTCTGCTCATGACAGGGTTTTTCCTCTGCCAACGTCCAGTAGTAGCAGCGGCAGCAGGTGACACGGTGTACAGTGTCAACATTCCGTGTATATGAAACACTACCACGGAAAACCAAAACAAAAGCTCTGTAGACAGTCTAAACAAAGCCGAAGACAAAAGCACAGACTAACGGCTGCGTCTAAAGCACCTTCTCTAAAAGCTCTTCTATATGATCGACTGGGTACATATGAGAAAACAACAGGACATACAACTTGTATGTCTAAAAGCATTCACATTATTATGCACCAGCATCCATAGGTTCAAGTTTAAACATCCTATTCCAGATTTGTCCCTTCTTCCCCCCCCTTAAAAAGCATGTTTCTAACAATTTTCCCATTCAGACATTAGTGACTCCAGTTGATGCCAAATATATTTAGGGGCGTTTTAAGGTCAGGGTTCTGGGCAGAATGTTGGAGATTTTTACACCAGCCACTTCAACTAAGTACATTTCTATGAAGCTTGCATTATGGACAGGTGACACCACAACCAAATAATAAATGGGTCCCTTACACGAATGATTACATTTCTTAATATCACCATCACGTTGCAATTATTGAAACAATCAATACGATACAAAGCACAATATGACACGGTGTGGCATTATGAAGAGTGAGACATTTCACCCAACGAGGGTGAAAAATACCCCCAAATCTATATACGACAACTGTAGCATATACATCATCTGGAACAGTTCAGAATCAACATTTATCTTAACATTAATATAACGTCACAAAAACATAAAATATACGTACTTAGAAAGACTCAGCATTACCAGTCATACAAACTGGAAGTGGTGAATAAACCGTTTTCCAGCCTGGGACCAGCTAGTTAGGGTTAACCGACCTCTCCTCACGATGTCTCAGTTTTCTGGAATTTTTTCAAGTTTGTCTGAGACAATGGACTGGCAACCTATCCAGGGTGTACCCCCCGCCTCTCACCCTATGTGCGCTGGGATAGGCGCAGCAGACCCCCCTGACCCCGAATTAGGGAATAAGCGGGTAAAAAAATGAATGAATGAATGTCTGAGACAAAGTTTCTGTACTGTCAGCCAAACACATTTTGTTAAGCGAGCTTGGCTAAAACAGATTTTATTCTAATCAACCAGAGGATGGGAAAATGCTGATATCATTTTATGACAGATTGTGGACTCAGGAGGCAGGCTTAAAATGTAATTGGTTAAAAAATATATATATGGTATATATATGGTGTATATAGCTTAACGATTTCTGAAGGTTTTGGGCGGATTATAAAAGAAACTGAAATCTGATTGGACAAAAAAAATAACCATCCACATCCACTTACTGGAAGCAGTGGAGCTAAGAGAAATGCTACAAAATAAAAAGAATCTCCACAATAATCCAGGAATAAATTATTCCAAAATAATGTACCAAATATTAGAATTAAGTTAAGGTAAGTGTAGGCTAGCAGAGAAGTCCTCACTGGCCCAGCTGGACACAGCTGGATTGCATACATTACTAGTTGATGTTGCATGCCATATGGCAACTAACACAATAATTACATTTGGACTATCCAGTATTTTATAATATACAAGGTTATAATGTAAATCTGTTTACAGTGGTAGATATCCAGACATTATCATCCACCACCCCTTTCTGTCATGGACATGCATTTTAACGATATACGCACCCATAAGTGTTGATATTCTGGTGCAATATTAATAAACCATTAGAACACATTTGATCAGACATATGTGGTCTATGCCATGTATGCCGTGCATATTAATTATGCTAAACTGAAATTCTACCCCGAGAACCTAATATTTCTTATGAACTGACAACTATGGATATGCAAATTGTTAGCTATTTTCTTTTACGGTCATACATACTGTATATCATGTCAGATGTCAGAAATGACAAATACAGGTGTATTTTAAATGACTTACTTTGCTGAAAGGATGTGATTATCCTGACATGTGTTTTGCATAATTATAATTGGTGGCCATATACTTGCAATAAATGGCAGCTTAATAACCGCGGTACATAACGTAGTAAGAAAGAAAACACTAGACTGAACGTCTTGGCAGATTTGGGCTTTACAGCCAGTGGAAAAATCTAAATCATTCCTTTAACTCACCACCTCTAATGTGCTGATGATTAACCACACAAGCATTAAGCCAATTTCATAGTACGCAAAAAGCAAAGAAACGTTACGGCCAAATTATGGGTTTCTTTTCCCACAAACACAAGCATTACTGACAACTTCACTTACTACTTACATACATCCATTATACAGAACGTCAATATATATTCCAGCATAAGGAATAGAAATAGGTGGCTGCATATTGCATAGTGGAGACATGTGACACACTCACTCACACACACGCAACACACACACACACACACACAAAACCTTATCTGATTGTACTCGCCATGCCAATTAAGAAAATGGAGGCTAAAAATAGACACGTCTCTGTTGTAATTTTCTTTCAAATGCCTTTTAATTGGGTTCACTGTGTTTCTCTGGCAGGGTGAAGTCTTCAAGGAAAGCTGATTGTATGTTCTAAGACATGTAAAGTACATTGCTACTCTATGTAAGTGATGGTGGACATGCAATTGTGCATTATGTTGAAAATAGGATTTAGATTTAAGAATCTTATTCAAATCTCTAATCGGAATTAGCATAAAGGAAGTAGGTAGCTCCCTGTTTAAGACATTAGACTAAGAGTGTAGAGCAATTAAATGCTTTTGTTGTGTAAATGTGATCAATTGTATGTTGTTTTGTATAAGAATTTCTGGTAACTGCGAATAATAGAATTATTTAATTAATGAATGAATTAATTAACACAAGATGTTACTTGATCTACTGAATAGACTTCATAGAGGCACATCATTTGCACTGTTTAAAAATGTGGGTGAGTTTATATTGCTGATGGCCAGCATTGTGGCTTAGTGGTTGACCTTTTCCAGCAAGAAAGTTCCAGGCAGGGATCTTTCTGTGTGGCGTTTGCATATTCTCTCTGTGATTGTATGGGTTTTCTCTGGATACTTCCACAGCCCAAAAACATTATTGACGATTGACGATTATAAATTGCACATAGGAGTGACTGTGTGCTCAGGGTGTACCCCTCCGGCGTTTCCTTCTTTCATACACAGCTGGGAGAGTATCCAACAGATCCCGGAACCTCGAATTAGGGAATAAGTGGGTATAGAAGATGAATGATAGATATTGCTTTTAGTCAATTATTTGTGGCGGCTCAAATAGTTACCAATAGTAAAAAGGAGCTACGTTGTTGATTGGAAGCAGGAAGAGTTAGGGTTCAAGCCCCAACATTGCCAATTGTATTCCTCTGAGAAAAGGTTGCCAAAATGTAATTTATTTTTCTTTTACTATTTTACAAGTTAAGAGTCTTTGGTCAAAGCAGAAGCACTGAACCAATAGTTTTGCAATCACTCTTTCTGTCATGTAGCTGAGGGCATAAACGGCCATTTAACATTGATTGTTCTGTAAATTCTCTCTATATTTAAGGTTACTTGGTCATAAAACAGTTGTGATAGGCTATTGGAGATGTGGACATGCAACTTCACTAAAACATTTATTAATGTGGGCTTGGAAACAGATTTAGGGTAAAGCTCAAGGAGCTTACCTTGCAGTTTGTAGGCATCTGTGCTCATGTTTGCTTAAGCTGACTCTTTTCTTTTCTGGGCTGTATTTCATCATTCATGGTGGGAAAACCAAAGCACTAAGAAACAGTCAAAGGCTATGTGTAAAATATTTAATGTGGACCTCGGACAAGAGAAAACAAGGGGATTTGATGATTTATAGTTTTGGCAAGAACACCATTTTACAGAGCAACATATTCAGGATGTTATCAGTGAGCACTGGCATCATGTCCGGATCATGCTGGAACTGTGGCATGGCATTTCAAATGGAATCTATAGCTAACATATTGTACAGGACATATGCCCTTCAGTATGGGTCTACCACCAGTCCGCTCCTTATGAAACCAACAGGCACAAAATGTTTTCCAGCATTGCATGCATATGTAAATTTCACCCAAATAATCCACTGTTCAATTAAAGTCTCCATTATTATTAAGCCAATCTGGACTACTGTGTGTATTATACTCGATTCAAAATCCCACATCAAGAAGCTCTGGATGTTTGGAAAGATCTTTGCTTATGAAATATGCCTCACAACCAAAAACCAAAAGGAAAAATAGATGAAAGGTACTTTTAAAATATAATGAGCCGGACCCCAAACTATACTTCACATAAAACCCATTTCCAGCTCAGCACACAGGATACAATCTTAAGTCTACAAATAACGCAAAGGATAATTACAGCAAATGAAAGCCCACACTTCTGAAAGGAAGTCATCTCCAGAGAAGAATGAAAGCCAGGCATTCAGCCCCACTCTAGCAGAACAATAGGCTGTCTATTGACAAAGTCGGCCATTTCACAAGAGGGTTAAGAGTGTGGCTGATTGCCGCCTTGGAGAGTCTGTCATGTATTACTGCAGTCAATGCTGTAGCTGGGGCATGTTAGCCAGGGCTCAACTATGAAATTGAAAATAACAATGGTGCGAAACTGCCACATGTCAACAACAGGAGAACCATTCAAGAGAGTAGTATGGGCTTGGTGGGGAAGCCCTGGGCAATTTTGTGGCAGTGGTTCGCTTTGCCGACGTGCCGCTTCCTCCAGATGAAAATATCATGGCCACTTAAGAGAGCAGAGTCTCATTCAGGACGCAGCAGTGCATCCAAAAAATATCCCATATCACCATGCAGCCGTTTCAACATGCTGTGTGTACAATATAAGTATGACACAAAACCACTTGCCAAAAGTACACAATGTTTGGCAGTTTTTGGTATCTGTTTATTTTAGTGAATGAATCGATACTTTTTTAGACTGAACAATAACGTCCAGGCGGCACGGTGGCGTAGTGGCTGCACAACAAGAAGGTTCGATTCCCGGGTCAGGGATCTTTCTGTGCTGAGTTTGCATGTTCTCCACATGCTTGCGGTGGTTTCCTCCGGTTTTCTCTTACAGTCCAAAAACATGCAGATTACGTCGATTGGTGATTCTAAATTGTCCATAGGAGTAAATGGGTGTGTGTGTGGCGGGGCGGGGGGGGGTTGTATGTCTGTGTACTGAGTTGGTCTTTCGACTTGTCCAGAGTGTATCCCCGCCTCTCGCCCTTGGTGCGCTGGGACCCCCGTGACCCAGAAATAGGGAATAAGTGGCTAAGATGAATGAATGAATGAATGAAAAAATCCATATAACCCAACATATTAGTGTTGCTAGTAGTAAAAAGTCGCTTTACGTGTGAAGCTGAGCTTGTCTTTTTACCTCTTTAACAGTGTGCACGTGTGACAAGAATTAGGTCACTATCTTTATGGTGAGCTAGCTGTACTTCTATGTTAAAATCACATCATGGGGGAGTGAGGGGGAAGGGATGCAGTTTATACAACGTTCCAAAAACATTATTGAAAAGGTGTGCAATGACCATGAACAGACTAATTATTTTCAGAAAATGCAAAGAGCTTGGAGGAAAAAAAATACATGTGAGATGCATTTCTGACTAGCCTGCATACAGGGTGGAATTGTGTAGCTGAAAATCCTTATGGCATCATAAAAAGTCAGTGTATCATCATCTTTTTTTCCCCTTACAGAAGGACTTTCTACTCCTCCCACCATCCCATCATACAGAATTCCGTAGGTCTGTGGTATAAAGCAAGAAACAAGAGGAGTTAATGCCATTTTTGCCAATGCTTACGATGGATTTGCAGAATAAAGAACCTGAAAATCAAATTATTGTAAAAAAAAAAATAATAATAATAAACATACAATTATTTTTACTTAGATATCTCTTACTGTATTAATGCAAAAATACAGGAGATAGTTATTAGATGATTTATTTATAAAAAGGTGGCAGAAAAACGCTAGTATGATGTGAGAGTAATTTATGTGGTATTATAGGGATGCACCCAACATTTGATAGAAAAAAAATCAATAAAATATTATATAATATACAATATTATTGGGGTATACTATACCACTGCGCTGCCCCCTATATATATATATATAGGGGGGATATATATATATATATATATATATAGGGGGCAGCGCAGTGGTATAGTGGTTCGCATCGAAATCTTTCTGTGCAGCGTTTGCATGTTCTCCCCACGCTTGCATGGGTTTCCTCCAGGTAGTCTGGTTTCCTCCCACAGTCCAGATACATGCACAGGTTGATTGGTGATTCTAAATTGGCAATAGGAGTGTGTGAGTGGTTGTTTGTCTATGGGAAGTGGTGTCCTAGTGGTTAAGGTGTTGGACTAATACCAGAAAGATCGGGGTTTGATTTCCACCTCCACCAAGCAACCACTGTGGGCCCTTGAGCAATGCCCTTAAACCACAATTGCTCAGTTGTAAAAAAGAGACCAAAGTCTAAATCTGGATAAGAGCGTCTGCCAAATGCCAAACTGTAACTGTATGTGTGGTCCTGCAATGTACTGGTAACCTGTCCAGGGTGTATCCCGGCCTCTCGCCCTATGTGCGCTGGGATAGGCTCCAGCAAAAACCCCTGTGACCCCGAATTAGAGAATAAGTGGCTAAGAAGATGAATGAATGAATATAATATATATTGTATGCTGATATATGCCATGTTGCACTGCCTCGCCCGTGAGTGTTCAGAGCTCAGTCTTAGGTCTCTCTCTAACCATCCTCATTATGCGGTGTGACGATTCCCGCTTCCACTCTTTGTATGTCTGTTCCGCTGAGTTGCTTATAGCAAATACGAATGCTTTAATCATGTACCGCTCATGTTCAACCAGACCAGACACAGAAAATGAGTTGAGAATGGTAGTCTCTCAGCTGCATCCCTGATTGAAGAGGCTCTGGAACTGATGATAATAAGTGCAATAAGTGAAAAAACCTGTTGAAAACAATGAATATTGTTACATAGTAAAAAATGTTCTTTTAATGCTTCTATGTTAAAAGATCATTTTTTTAAGTTTCCTTTAGTTGTGCTTTTTGTATTAATTAACATTAATGAATTTCAATGTGGACAGCACGGTGGGGCCGGGCACCTCACAACAGGATGGTCCTGGCTTTAATTCACTGAGAAGGGGTCTTTCTGTGCAGAGTTTTCATGTTCTCCCTGCATTTGTGTGGGTTTTCTCCATGTACTCCAGTTTCCTCCTACAGTGTGTGAACATGTACATTGGATTGATTGGTGATTTCTAAATTGCCCAAAGGAGCATGTGGATGTTTGTCTATGTGTGGCCCTCTGATGGACTGGTGACCTATGTACCCCTAACTTTTGCATTAGGGTAGGCTCCAGCAGACCATTGTGACCCTTAATTAAGGGAAGGACTTTAGAAGGTGAATGAATGAATTAATGAATGTTTCAAATTTATCCTGAAAATGTACGTGTTGCTGCTTTACACCCAGACAATAGAATGTTTATCGAAAGTTTGATTCCAGGGCAAGGGGTCTTTCTATGCAAAGTTTTCTCTGAGTACAACGGTTTTCTCCCACAGTCCATAAACATGTACATTAGGTTGATGATTAGGAAGGAGTGTGTGTAAGTGTGGTTGTTTGTCTATGTGTGTCCCTGCAATGGACTGGCGACCTACAGACCCCGGTGACCTCAAATTAGGGAATAAGCGGATTAAGTGAATGAATGAATGAACAAAGGTATGAAAGAACAAACATATGAATGGATGGATGGATGGATGAATGAAAATGTAAAATGTCCTTAAAAGTTATATCTTTCCGAAGCTGTCATTATTCACCCTGTCTCTTCTTCAGGTCTATTACTCTGTCACAGTCTCAGGATGCTAGCAGATCCCTACCAGGAGACTTGGCAGTGCAGTGAACAGGATTTATCAGGCTGCAGTCAGCCCCTCTCATCCAAATGACACATGTAATTAAGGAGTAATTGGCACATTATCTAGACATGAGGGAAGATGATCCACGTTAGACAGAGGAACTCAGACGCATGGAGAGCTTGATCAAAGCAAAAAATCTAAATGTGAGTCGAACTGCAAACAGAGATACTGCTTTGCCTGTAGCTAAAACTCGCTGGAACAATTTTCTAAACTAATAATGACTGCTATGCATTTTATTCAAAAGATATTTATATCTACATTACTTAAAATGATAAGATGACATCTTTGGTGAGCAAATTATGAATTGCAAATAGACTTGAATCGAATTTCAGAACACTTTGGTGCAGAAGCACCCCCTCCTTTTATTTTATTTATTTAATAGATTTATTGAATATACCAATAATCATAATAAATCATATAATGTGTGTAAAGTTTAATAAAAATTGTCAAAAGAAAGAAATTGAGCTGTTTTTGGATCATTTCTATTGTTTGGTTAACCTGTATGTCACTGAAAACTAATCGATTAATAGGTTTTTTTTGAAAGCTCATTTGGAATATAGTATAATTTCAATAATTAAGTCTAATACAATTCCGGTAAAAATAGAATCTTCATAATAAATTATATTCATAATTACTACATCACATCCGGTTTAAATACCTGTTTATATTTACATTCTGCGCGACAGAACAGAATAAATTGAAAAATTTGCTAGCTAGAAAATAACCATTTGACCACTTCATAACCACTTCATTCATTCATTCATTCATTTATTCATTCATCTTCTGCTTGCCTATTCCGGGTCACGTTTGTCTGCTGGTGCCTATCCCATATAGGGCAAGAGGCAGGGGTACAACCGAAACGGGTTGCCAGTCCATCTCAGGGCAACACATAGACAAACAACCATTCATAAACACTTTCCCTCCTATGAACAATTTAGAATCACCAATCCACCTAATCTGCATGTTTTTGGACTGCGCGAGGAAACCAGAGTAATCCCACAAGCGCGGGGAGAACATGTGACCTCATAATATTCATTCATTCATCTTCTTACTCGCTTATTCCCGAATTCGGGGTCACGGGGGTCTGCTGCGCCTATCCCAGCACACATAGAAACCGGAGTACCCGAAAGAGACCCACGCAAGCGCAGGGAGAACATGCGAACGCAAAGAAAGATCCCGGCCCGGGATCCGAACCCGGGACCTTCTTATTGTGAGGCAAAAGTGCTATCCACTATGCCACCGCGCCGTCCCACCTCATATGATAATTAAATGTTAATTAATGGAGTTCACCAATACAATAATATAATAAAGAATTTATTTTTCAAATATATCAGTCATCAGTTAATATATTTGTTAGTCAAACTCATATGTAGGATGTTTTTGCCCAGAGAATGTGTGAAAATGTGTATTTTGTTGATCAATAAAATGGTGGCATTACAATATATTTTCAATAGCAGGTTGCAAAGCTTGTTGTAACTAAATAGGGTCTCTGTTTTTTTGTTTCACAACATTTGGTTAGAATGTCTTTCTAGAAAAGATAAATGGTACTGAAATACTAGTCACAGCCTGTTTACTGTAAGTGTAAGCTGCAAAAACTAGTCTTCCCTTTCAGGTCCCACATCAGACATCAAATAGGATGCATATTTATTTACTGTTGACTTGGTTCAGCTGCGGTGGTTCATTCTGGTAAGACAGAGGCGGTGGAGTTACGAGGTTTTATTAACTTGAGTCACAAGCTCTTTTTAATCAACTTTCATTGGCTACATATGTGTAGAACATATACAAAAATGGCTGATAGCATTGACAGTCATTCATTCATCTTCTTAACCGCTTATTCCCTAATTCGTGGTCACAGGGGTCTGCTGGTGCCGATCCCAGCACACATAGGGTGAGAGGCAGGGGTGCACCCTGGACAGTGTGCCAGTTCATTGCAGAGCCACACACAGACAAAACTATTCACACACACACACACACACATTTACTCCTATGACTAATTAGGAATCACAATTCGACCTAATCTGCATGATTTTGGACTGTGGGAGCGAACCGGAGTACCCGGAGGAAACCACGCAAGCGTAGTAACAACGTGCAAACTACGCACAGAAAGATCTCTGGCCCAGGAATCAAACCCGGGACCTTCTTCTTGTGAGGTGACCATGCTAACCACTACGCCACCGCACCGCCAACATTGATATTGATGGGGAAAAAGGCAAGTGTGAGTGTAAGGTGGAACCATACCTGTGCACATACCACATGGGGGCCAGTTGCATCACCATCTTGTTACATTCATTTTTGCAAAGTTTTTTTATTCAGTCTTTAAGAATTCAGGATGCATTTCTTTGTTAATTAGCAAACAGGATGTTACTGCCTATATCTAAATGTATTCTTCTGAAAACAACACGAGTTACACCATCAGTTCATTTTAGCAAAGCTGTTCTGTTCTAAACCTGTGTTAGACATTTCATTCATGTATTTCATCATCTGCTGGAGCCTATCCCGGCGCCAAAAGGCAGGGGTACTTTCTGGACAGTTCACCAGTCTTGTCACACATAGACAAACAACCACACACACTCACTCTCACCCCTATTTTGGACAGTAGGAGGAAACCGGAGTACCTGGAGAAAACCCCCGCAAGCGTGGGGAAAACTCTGCACAGAAAGATCCCTCTTTGTAATTTTATTAATCTGTTTGATTACTCTTTTATTAATCTTTTAACAATCGGGCAGCCCGGTGTCATAGTGGTTAGCATGGTTGCTTCGCAACAAGAAGGTGCCGGGTTCGATTCTCAGGTCAGTGTGCTTGTTCTGTATGGGTTTTGCATGGGTTCCTCCGGGTTCCTCCCACAGTCCAAAAACATGTATATTAGGTTAATTGAGCAGTCAAAATTTTCCATGTCTATGTGTGCCCCGTGATGGACTAGCAACTTAGTACAAGTTTATTCATTTATTCTTCTTTCATACGTACTTATCCCATAATTCAGGGCTACTGGGATCTGTTGGAGCCTATCCCAGCTGTTTGACAGGCAAATTGCAGAAGGGGTACATCCCGGACAGGACGGCAATCCATTACATTTCCATTACCACATGCACATTTCCAGCCCTGGAATCGAACCCGGGACATTTTTGCTGTGAGGCAACAGTGCTAAAATTTTAAGGAATAAAATATTCCATATTCATCATTAGCCCCCAGGACCAAATATCTTCAAAAACAAAAGATAAATTGGCCATGACAGCCAATACTTATAAAGCTGTGCAGATGTGATAGCTAAGTCTTCTACATGCTGCCTCTGGAATTATGGCTGGGGTTAGACATCCACTCCTTTTGATTTTACTCTCAAATATTATACCGAATTGTTTTAAATCGTGTATTTATTCATTTATTTACATACTAAGCCACTTTGCCCACACTCTCTTATGCACCAATTTACATACTAACTCACTTACATAACCTTCTTATTCATTTACCTTTTCATCTATTTCCATTTTAATTGATTTATACTCCTGGTCACTTACTTATGCACTCATTTACACATTTACATACTAAATGACACTGTAGCTTGTAGTAACTCATCGCTTATTCTTAATTCCTGGCTTACTTATTTTTGCACATCTCTAGTTAAGTCAAACTTCAGTATGACATTAGCTGGAGCCTCAGGAGGGTAAGATTGGGGGGTAGCGGGTGAGGATGTGAATATGCAGCAAACAATAAGTCTATTAGACTTTCAGAATATGTAAACATGGCACTACTGGGAAATGATGACAATGTTATGCCAAAGGGTGGTGCTTTTTATGTATTAATAGTTTAATTCTTGACTATAGTATGCAGTGTGTATGTGTTGTCTTAAGAGACCCTTTTGTGTGCTAAAATAAACAGATGTGTTGTGACCTAACAAATGACGGTTCAGACAGTACGCATTAATTATGGATTAGGGTGGTGCAGTGGGGTAGTAGATAGCACGGTCGCCTCACAACAAGAAGGTCCTGGGTTCGAATCCCGGGCGGGGGAATTTTCTGTGTGGAGTTTGCATGTTCTCCTTGCGCTTGCGTGGGTTTCCTCCGGGTACTCCGGTTTCTTCCCACAGTCCAAAAACATGCAGATTAGGTGGATTGGTGA
>JAOTRA010000034.1:6343694-6359102 GCA_026260255.1 Pseudolaguvia tuberculata
CTATGGACAATTTACAATCACCAATCCACCTAATCTGCAAGTTTTTGGACTGTGGGAGGAAACCGGAGCACCCGGAGCAAAACCACGCAAGGGCGGAGAGAACATGCAAACTCCGCACAGAAAGATCCCAGCCCGGGATTCGAACCCGGGACCTTCTTGTAGTGAGGCGACACTTCTAAAATCAACTTTTTGCTTCTAAATGTAGACATTTAAAGGGGACTTCTGTCTGCCTATTTATGGAGAAAATGAACTAATATAATTAACAGAAACATTCTGCTAATTAGCATTCCATTTGTTAAGAAAAGAGAAAACCAAACAAAACTAACAACAACTACTAAAGGGTTGCAAGCCTGAAAAAGCATCACAAAAGAAAAATGCATTGGTATAATAAAGCCAATGCGTTAAAAACTTCCAAAAGAAAATCAAATTCTGCATTTTCTATTGGATGAATAACCATGGGGGCTGACTTGTTGATCGGGAGACCAAGAAGACCTGGGTTCAAGCCCCACCACCCCCAAGGAATACCTGGGCTCAAGTTCGCCCTTAACCTTTCCTGCTCCAGGGGCGTTGTAGAATAACAACCCTGAATTGGGGAATAAGCGTTGTAAGAAGAATGAGGCGCGGCGCAGTGGTGTAGTGGATAGCACGGTCACAACAAAAAGGCCCTAGGCTGAGGATCGTTCTGTGTGGAGTTTGCATGTTCTCCCTACGCTTGCATCAGCAGACCCCAAATTAGAGAATAAGATGAGTAAGAAGGTGAATGAATGAGTGAATGAATGAATGAATAAATGAATGAATGAATGAATGAATGAATGAATGAATGAATGCATACACACAGGTCTCAAAGCCCAAAACTGAAAGGATCCGCATGTACAGAAACACAGCCAAAGTAAAAGAATTTGGCTTTGCTCTTCTAGTACTTTTAGAAGGACCCATGTTTTTGAGGCATATGAAAAAAGCAGTTGGTAAATATGAACTTTAAACTGTTTGTTTTGTATTATTAGCATAAAATAATTAACTGACTGTACACATCATCTCTTATATCACAGACAACATTTATTTTCATAACTTAAGAGGTGAACACACCAGCATACATAGTGCCAAAATACTGCTTGGCCTGCAGATATAATCAGTTTGACATTGGTGCAACTACATTATCAGGCTGCTACAGTAAATGAACTTTAGTGGTAGTATACAAGTTAAACTAAACAATGCACTGTGGAAAAAAAGGTCACATTTTATACTTTCCACTACACACTATGAGATGAACTGTAAATAATTCTCCATATTTCTACCGTAGCAGTGTAAGAAGATTTTTAAGGTTTTTTCTTTTTTTTATTTGCTCCTATGAAATAGTCAGTTTACTGATAGTTTTAATGTCTTTTAGTGAAAACGCCCCCCTGGTGGGCAAAACTATGGTCTCTTTTACTGCCCGTCAGATTTGTTTTATTTAATGAAAGTTCTAGATAATTGTTGTGCAATAGGACAATAATACAAGCCTGGACTTTGTTTAAATAGAATTTCATCTGCAAAAGGAAACTTTGTTCCATTAAACATGCTTCTGTCCATGGCAAGGGCAAACAATGGCAACCTTCACAGTCCAATTATATTTTCAATGAAAGTTTATCAATGGGTAAGCAATGAATATATTAGTCATTGTAATTTTAGCCATACATTATATCTGAACATAAACATCTTACACAATGATTTAATTAATTAATTAATAGTTACAATTATTTCCTTTCACTAATTGTTTGCTAACGTTAAAGTTGGGATTAGTAAGACGTTAGGAAGACGTTAATAATCAGAAAAACTAGTTATAATAAAAGACAAGTTATAATTGTTAACTGTTTTACACAATTTGCATAGCATTTATTTTGTAAAATTGGGGTTGTAATAAGATTTATTTCAACTTTGGTTCACGATCTTCCTGGCTACAATGTAAGCTGAGAGATTTACTATGAAGTGGAGATCTGGTGGTTTTTTTTTTTTTGACTGTTTAAATCTTTTATTTTTCATTCAGAGATTCTAATATTCATCGCTTGAAATCACGGGGAAATTGTCCAGCTTGTGTTTTTATGAAGATCAATGTAAGCCAGCATGTTGATTAATTGTTTCACATGACCAAATGGTCACATGACCAAAAGGTCTCCTGTTTACAGTTTGAATTATTATAATTCTTCCTTGTGATATTGCTATAAGGTCCAGCTAAGAAACTGGGAACTCAAAAATTCGGTCAAGAGGCTTGTTGATCAAAAATTCAAGATTGACTTCAAGTCCAAGCCATGCTATGCCTCTTTTGGGCCCTTAAGCATCATGGCTGGCTTTGTGCTCTGATCCTAGGTTTGAATCTGGAATATTGAAATAAATTGTTTCCCTGTGCTTTAAAGTAGATGTAACAGACTTAAAAAAAAAATGTAATACTTAAATTTACAATGCAAAACAATATACAATATCGCTTTGCTTCGCTATCGATTCTAGTCAAATATATTTCTAAAATTATCATAGACCCTTGCTTCATCTTTCCTATAGCTGCATGGGTGCTGTTACATAAATTCCTGTCCCACATACATTTTTCCAAAAGGACTCTACAGGGGCGCAGAAGGAGTATGTCACTCTGTAATATGCTGTAGGTACATCGAAGGCTACAAGCAGAATTATTGGCCAGGGCCCATGTGCCGGTGAGTCAGAGTGCACAGCCGGAGACTATAGACTCCCCATCAAGGGAACATAAGCTCCACGGTGGAGCTCAAGCAAAAACCTTTTCCTTTGCATGCATATGCTGGTTGCCAGATTAACACTGAAAAACCTTTCACCTACATGATCTGCATGATATGACATTAGTATGAAATATGACCAATGATTTTGATTTAGGGAACATTAGGAACATTGTCAGGTTGGAATTAGAGTTTTAGTTGGGGTTACATCTGTGGCTCTGGGTAGGATTTGTGTCCTGTGTTGATTATTGAGAGCAGAATTGAATTGAAACACTCTCTTGCATTCTCTGTTCTGTTTGTTGTGGTGGTCCCTGGATGTTACATACCTTTCTGCAGAAAAATATATTTGTGCATAGAAAGGCACATTGTTCTACTAATCTGGTAATTGTTTCTAGCTTCATCTCTACTTTTAGACAATAAAGGCAAATATTTAACTTATTAAATTATGTTAATGGTTATTTTGACCCACAAACTCAAAGAATTTAAGTGACGCTTTGCAAGTTGTTGACCATGAAAGCTTGAATACTAGCACTAGACTTCAATTGTAAATGTAAATACTTTTATTTGTACCTTTTTTATAGCACAGTGAAATTCTTTCTTTCCATATCCCATCTTGGTAGGTTGGGGTTAGAGCGGAGGGTCAGATATGATATAACAGATTGTACCTGTAGCAGGAAGTACAATCTACTATATCCTATAACATTAAAAGTATATTACTAAGAGTAACATTAAAGGCCCAACAGTGGAAGACAAAGAACCCAGGTCCTCCTGGTCTTTGTTGGGGCTTGAACTTTCAGGTCTTTTGATCATCAACTCCTGAACCGTTTGAGCCACCACTGCCACAATTCCCAGCCACACGCTGAACTGCAATGATTGTGCACACAGACTATTGAAGCACTAAATAATTTCTATGCAAGATCCAGATAATGGTTTAGTTCACGTTTCGTTTTTGGAAAACGTATTAAATTGAGCTCAATGCCAACATCTTGTCCTAACAATTAGCGCTGTAGAGAACAATATTCCTGAGCTAATCAAGCTATTATGACTGAATTTTAGTTCAATAGCTGAGAAAAATCTGGAACTGCCACACTTTAGGAAAGGCAGTAGAATGTGAAGTCTAGCTGTTGCTAATTTAGTCACATTAGTGAGATTATCTAGTGAGATAATAATCAGACCTGAAACTTCTGCATATAACAATCTAGATAATCACTTTCTCTAGCAGTAGTAAAGCTGCATTAGATCATCTTAAAAATAAATCCACATTTCGACATATTGCTCACTGTCAAATGCAGCAACATTGATTCATGCATTCGTGACCTCAAGGTTAGATTATTCTAACACTTTATTAGGTGGTTGTTCTGAACGCCAAATAAATTCAACTCCAGATGGTCCAAAATTCAGCTGCTAGAGATTTTACAGGAAGCAGGAAGTATGACCGTATTAGCCTGGTTCTTAGAGATGATGAGCCCCAGAGACAGATTCCCACTGAAGACTCTGTCTTCTAAATGGCCATCTGGACAAGACCACTGGAATGAGAATCTGCACATTCTAATGAACTTGCAGCATGGAACAAGCTGCTGTTTCATCTGACCAGAAGAGAACTGTCTCTCTAACTGCCATTTTTTTCTCCATTTTGTCACCAATGATTTTTTTATTAATGGCTTGCTTAGTTGGAAATTCTTAATTTAGAGATTCTTGTTAAACGGTTTTGAGTTTTTTAGGTGTTTACTATTGAATGTCCCTACAATATTCTACTACTTGTTAAAAATTCATATCATTAAAGTCGACTTTACGTAAATATACAGCATTGACACTATTACCTTGAGGTGCACCGCTTGAGGGTCCAGCGGTGGTCATTTGGTGGCATTGGGATTCAAACCTAGATCTTCCAAACCTAGATAGTTCAACATCTTAACCACTAAGCGTCCACTTTGGTTAAGAAAATGTGGGGTACAGTCAGTGTTCTATTAATTTGATAACACACCATGTCTCCATAAACGTCTGTGCTTTGTGCACATGGATATTGTCGGGCTGGATGTTTGTTCCAGTGGAAAAATGTCTAGTACGTAGAGCCATTTAATGCTATTGAGTCTTGTATATTTAGAAAGAAAAGAAATAAAGCCACTTTATTTTATCACTTATATAATGCAACTGTGAAATGTTTTTCTTTGCATATCCCATCTTAGTAAGTTGGGGGTCAGAGTGCAGGGTCATCTATTGTACAGCGCCCCTGAGTCAGAAAGGGACCCAACAGTGGCGGGCTTGAGCACAAGCCTTCCTTGGCGGTAGTGGGGCTCGAACCCAGGTCTTCCTGGTCTCCCGATCTCGGCACCTTAACCATTTGAGCCACCACTGCCCCCATTTATGTTCTAGTAGAACATTTGGACTAGTAAAAAAAGTCACTAAAATCATTGTATATCAATGTAATAATAAATAAATATTCAGTCCAAATAGCCCATCCCATAGTCCAAAAATATGTATGTTAGGTTGATTGATAATTCTAAATTGGCCATAGGAAAGAACTTTAGAGAGATGTTACAGATTCCAGCAACCCACCATGAGCCGAATTAGAAAATAAGTGGGTATTGAAGACCCACGACAAAATAAAAAATGTTCGGTATTTTAAAGAGTATCATGAAGACAGGGAACTGGCCAAACAGACATTACTACACTGTGAATGGAACAGGAGGGTCACATTTTTTTTCTAAATGAAAAGGAGTGCTGTTCTTCAACACTGTGCTGTCAACAGCACCTTTGGTGTAATAGAATCAGATATAGAAGCCCAATGAGGAGCCAAAACGTAGCCTAATCACATGACTCCAGATAGAAGCACAGTCTTTGCCCTTCAGCTGAACTTTGACTCACTTGGAGTAGCAATGCGAGGAAATGTGGGCAGCATGAGCCAACCGTCGAAACAGTCTTTGAAAGAAACTACAGTAGAAACTACAGTGGTGTAGCTTTAGGGAAAAAGCTAAACAGAACAGAAGGCAGATGCCCACTTAATCAATCAAAGCTTTTATGGTACACAGATCCCTTGCTGTCAGTCTGAAGGTATGGCTATAGGCGGTAATTTGCATGCAAAAACTTGGTGCTGATAAAATCTCTAGCTACAAGTCTATGCTATTCAGAGGTGGGCTACATGTTACTTTAGTTTCTTTGACTGCATTTACACTGCAGATTTTGATTTCCAATTTTGATTTTGTGACTCCATCAGCTTTTTTGATGAACTGTTCAAAAGTTTCCTTTATATCGGACCCATATATACAGTTACAGTTTGGCATTTGGTAGACGCTCTTATCCAGAGCGACTAACATTTGGTCTCTTTTTAATAACTAAGCATTTGTCAGTTAAGGGCCTCGCTCAAGAGCCCACAGTGGTTTCTTGGTGACGGTGGGTATTAGTCCAACACCTTAATCACTGGGCTACCACTTCCCAGGTATATCTGCATTTACACTACACATGTTTATTTATATGTGGCCCTGAGATGGACCTGAGATGGCAGAGTGTAACCCCTTACCCTATTTGAGCTGGAATAGGCTCTATCAGACACCCGTGACCCAGAATAAGCGATATAAAAGATGAATGAATGAATAAATGAACAGAAACCCAGGGTAAACGTACTGACCAGAAGATCAAGCATTTATATAATGAGGTAAAATGCACGATTTTGGTGAAGGAAAAAAGAGGAGCATCCTTGTTGCCCCCAGGGTGAATTTAGCAGTTGGAAACCTTTTCTGTATGCTTACATGGTAGGCGCTAATGCATGTATCTGATTTGTATCTATTTCCACATGTGAATGTGAAAAAAAAATCTAAAAATGTTTTGATTTTTTCCTGCTTACACACTTTACAGGGGCGGCGCGGTGGCGTAGTGTATAGCACAGTCGCTTCACAACAAGAAGGTGCCGGGTTCGAATCCTGGGCCGGGATCTTTCTGTGCGGAGTTTGCACGTTCTCCCCGCGCTTGCATGGGTTTCGTCCGGGTGCTCCGGGTTCCTCCCACAGTCCAAAAACATGCAGTTAGATTGATTGGTGAGTCTAAATTGTCCATAGGAGTAAATGTGTGTGTGAATGGTTGTCTTTCTGTGTTGTCCTGAGATGGACTGGCGACCCATCCAGGGTGTACCCCCGCCTCTCACCCTATGTGCGCTGGGATAGGTACAGCAGACCCCCATGACCCCGTATTCGGGAATAAGCGCGTAAGAAGATGAATGAATGAACACACTTTACATACAGGCGGAGTAACTGCAGTCTTGGTCTCGCTTGTCCGCTGCTGATTTCCTGATTCAGGGATTTTCTACTAAGGGAGATACTAATTAATTTGTTTTTCCACGCTTCACCCTCATCTGTATGAAATCTTCCAGTTTCTGATCTGATCTGACTGAACAGAAAACATCAGCGGGTGGTAGGGCAGGTACAGCAGCAAAACAAGGAATTTATAGAACATGGGTTGCCCACTCCTGGTATAATTAATACCTATTACAGCATCATTATACAAAAAGCACAGGTTTATAGACTCAAATAAAAACAGGGTATAAAAATAACCTATACAAGGCAAATACTTTTATAAGACATTTAAAGACATTTTATACATCTTCTATCATCTATCCTGCTTATTCCCTAATTTGGGGTCACAGGGTCTGATGGAGACTATCCCAATGACATCAGGCGAGAGTCATGGTAGGGCCACAAATAGACATACCACTATTATAGAGCCATCAATCAATATAGGATAGAATAAAGGATGCAGGATAAAAGCTTTAGTGTGTGATGCAAACATTCTCATAGCCCTCATGAAAATTTTTTTTACGGTACTTTTATGGTAATAAACAATTGTTTGTGATTGAGTTGGTAAAGACGCTAATCCATATTAATAATCTCAACCACAGAATGAAAGAAAATCCTTAGTATTCATGAGATGAGACACAGGAAACTCGCCTCCTACTGTCTATTGTAGTGTCTATTGTAGTAGACTGACATACAGCATGGCTATTATTAGCACTTTAGCATTTCTTTTTCTCATTCCCAGAATTCCTGCCATCATACACACTTACACCTGACAGCAAACAGAGTGAGACAGTGACACTGTCCTATAAATATAACACCCTGAACGTTCAGATCATTGACTGACACATTCAACATCCAATAAAGGGGTGGAAATGTGTACTAAATCTACTTCAGTCAACTAATGTACCTAAAACCTGACAATTTAATTTTAAATTAAAGCAATTTAATTAATTAGCATGAGCTGATAGTGTCTTTCAAACCAATACACATTGCTAGGTGTTTAAGAAGCATCTGTTTGAGACTAGAGAATGAGGAAAGATCCCATTCATCAGCATAAACATTCATCAGTCACTGTGTTATGCATAAAGGGTTCAATTATCCATCCATAGAATTTGCCTGGTCAGAATTGCAATGATGTAAATTCAGCAACTAAAATATTTGACAAGAGAACCAATGAAATTCATTAGAAAATATTGCAAACATGCAAGAGAAAAATAACAGCACAAGGAAGAAACCATCCGATATGCGCATCTTGTCAGAGTCGTAGATAAGCTTGAGGAGTCAATGAGATACTCAATCTCAATGAGATGATTTTGTGAGGATAGTCATATTTCATTCATTCATTCATCTTCCATCCTGCTGATTCCCTAATCCCTAATTCCCTAATTTGGGTAATATAATGTACATGTTTTTGGATTGTGGTAGGAAACTGGAGTACACAGACGAAACTTACAAGCGTAGGGCGAACATGCAAACTCTGCATAGGAATCGAACCCAGTACCTTATTGTTGTAAGCACTATGCCACCGCACCGCACAAGGTCACAATTAATTTTTGAAAATCTTTGTACAAATCTGCGTTTACCAGGAAAACCTAAGTCCTAAGGAAGGACCTAAAAAACCTAAATTTTGTTTCACACACAGGTCTTGGAAATACAGCTATTGATATAATACAGGCTGTATAAATTAATGCAGCTCCTAATGCAATATTGCCCAGCGTGTTAGATGTGCATGCTCACACATGTAGACAAAAGTTGTACATATACTACGTGCGCATATTCAGTGGTGGAAGCTAAACTTGTCCCATCAGATTATCCGAGTCCCCCTGTGTGTGCTTTAAAGGAATGTGGGCTGGCCTGGTGAGGGTGTTGCTCAAACTTCCCTGTATGGATTCTCACATACTGGGTTTACTTCCAGCAATAACTCAATGAGTTAAAAGTCTTTGGCCAGACTGTCCCCGGGCTCTGAATGCCTATGCTAGACAGAGATACAATGGGTGAAGCGGGTAAAATCCATGTTTATATTAACACTGTGCAGATGTGAACACTTCATACATTCATCTTCCTAATTCAGGGCTACAGAGGTTTGCTGGAGCCTAGCCCAGCTGTCTGAAGGTCACCAGTCCATTACAGGGTCCCAAACACTCTCAATCTAATGGACATATGCGAATAACGTACATGTTTTTGAATTGTGCTACAAAACTGGAGTACTCGAAGTAAACCTTGCAAGACCCCAGCGCTAACCACTAAGCCACCGTGCTTCCCCTTCGAGGAAAATCTTTCTGTGCGGAGTCTGCATGTTCTTCCTGCATGGGTTTCCTCCGGGTACTCCGTTTTCCCCCCACAGTCTAAAAAGGTCAATTAGGTCAATTGGTGATTCTAAATTGTCCGTAGGAGTGAATATATGTGTAAGCGTTTGTCTGTGTGTTGCCCTGCGATGGACTGGCGATCCGTTCACGATGTAGCCCAGCCTCTCGCCCCATGTGTGCTGAATTATGGAATAAGTGAGTAAGAAGATGAATGAATGAATGAATGAATGAATGAATGAATGAATGAATGAATGTTTGGTTCTGAAAGATGTCATCAAATCCCTCACCTACAGTTACAGTTTTAATATTTAAAATACCCCAGACCGCCAAAATGTGGCTTTAAAACTAAAGTTGAAAGTATTTTTATTTTATTTGTAGAACTTACAGTAAATGTTTCTTCATTTAACTCATCTTAGCAGATAATAGTTAGGAGTTCCTGTCTAGCAGAGACAGCTTGATCATGCTGGTAATTAAACCCATGATCTTCTGATCAACAGTCAAACACCTAATCCACTGAGCTACCATTTGCATGTTGGAATAAAAGAGAACATCTGGTAAGCCAAGAGACCTGAAATCATTCCTTCTTTTTTTTAGTTCAGTCATGCTTCCTGTATCTTACATAAATGAAAACTATTGAATAAAAAAGGAAGGCTCTATTAGGATTGCTAATACAAAAAGGTTGGAAAATGATGGTCTATAGCCAATGGTTTATAAGATCTTCAGTAAAAGAACAGGTAGGAGTAAGCCACTCATATAAATAACAAGTTAATAAACCTGTATTCCATTCAACATATCTATGAATAGATAAAACTCATTTGTGTTTATCCCAATCATTTTTATCTATTCATAGAATATCCTGATGGAAAAAAAAGGGTTTTAAGGTCTTCTAAAACATTTTTGTGTTCATTTGTCCTTCCTTTTCATCCAGGATAGTTTATACCTATTTAATACTACTGAGACTGAACGAGATGGAGAAGCCCTTGCAGATGGAACAGAAAATGGATATTTAATGGAACATAGCATAAGGGGTTATAATATAGCTCATGCACAAAACATTATAGCTTTTTAATAAATGCGAGCCACGTTTATGTTCATGCTTCAATACGCTACCATTATGATCTTGTACAAGTTGTGTTCATTTGATCATTTACATTAAAAATAGGGTTATAATTAGACATAAAACTATATGGCCCTGCATTAAGCTATTTATTTAATCACAGAGTTTAAAAAAACTAAGTAAAGTATTGGTGACCATTATAAGCATAAGTGTTTTTTAAACATCATAATCCATATAATAACGTCTATAAAGGCTTTTCACTAGATGCTGGGGTGTCTATGTGATTATTCAGATTATTACGTTTATAGACGGCCTAAAGTGCAGTCCATCTTCCAGTTCATCTCAAGGGTTAAAGGCAGGGCTTTGTGCAAAACAATCAAGCATAACACACTATGTTCAGAGGTTTGTGCACAGGGGCATTGTCATGCTGGAACAGTAGGTCTCTTTAAAAACTTTATGCTATTGTAAAGAAATTTTAGGAAGCGGTCCATGTTGCAGGCACACGGTCTTTGTTGAAGGAAAGACTTAAACATAAAGTGAAAGTAAAGTCGATAACAAACTGAAAACTGAAACGAAAGCACGCATTCACTCAAAGCCCACAGGGTAAACACCAAGGCTTAGAGTCCCCTCGAGAACAGGAATGACATCAGAGAATAAGCTCATTATATATACAACAATAATCCGCAATGCACATATCGGTGCGTCACCTTAAATATTATGTCATCGCACCGGTGACCAAATCCGGGACGACAACACCAAATAAGGAGGAGGGGCTTAGGTCAGTTCAGTCAGTACAGCCACAGCAAATAAAGACATTCTGAAACAGAGTGCTGGCTCGTTGTTCAAAACCTTTGGCCATATAAGATGTATCTAAATAAGGATAAATGGGTTTTTAGCCCCTTCATCATATATATTGTGGCAGCATGGTGGCTTAATATTCGGCACACAAGGGGCTTTTCTATGGAGAGTTTGCATGTTCTCCCCATGCTTGCGTGGGTTTACTCCGGGTAATCTGGTTTCCAGCAGATCCATGTGACCCCAAATTATGGAATATGTGAATGAATGTTATAAAGTGTTGCATGTGATATACCATGAACATTACAATTTGAAACAAAAAAAAATAAAAAATTGAATATGTAGTTTTTCATTTTACTACATCTCTGAGTCTATATTTAGAAACATGCTTGGCTGCAAATATACCTGTGAGCGTTTTTCCTCATTTTCCCTTGGCTGGAATTCTTGAGCTCTGTTACATTAAAAAAAAGGTTGTTCTGTTGTAAATGAACTTTTCTGTATATTCCAGATTGGGACCAGGTTTTTACCATGAAATATATGCCACTTTTTATTATTCCAACACACCATTACAAAATTTAAAAGCCCAATACAATTTTAAGACCATCATCATAAAGCAATGTTGGATTGTGAACATTTTTATCACTTTGATTTTGTTTATTTTCTAACATGTTTTTCATCAGACTCATATAGATTTTCTTCTTCTTGGCCACTCGGGTCATAAGCCATGGCTTTGCAGCGTATATACATGCTATAGATGCCTTGTAAAAAGTTTCTCTCTTATGAGCTGAAGAGTTCTATAGTTGATTTAGTGTAAAAAAAAATTGGCCTCTTGGATGCTACTCAGTTTAATGCCCTCCTTAAGAGTTTTAGTGCCTCTTACATTTACATTACATTTACGGCATTTGGCACATGTCCTTATCCCAAGCAACTTACGTTTCTATACATCTGAGCAATTGGGTTTAGAAACCCATGAGTCGGAGCTTGGTCATGCTGGTAATCAAACCTCCAGTCCAATACCTTAAGCACTGAGCTACTACTTATATATTCTCGTATATATTCTCATATATATTCGTACATGGTTGTAATGGCACACTATCAGATTTTAGAAGTTTGAAATGTATTTTTATAATCAAACCTTGATTGATCCTTTTTCCCAAAATAATGGCATGGACATGACTTGATTGGCCTCTAATAAATTCCGGATCTTTCATGAACAGCTGTATTTCTAATGAGGTCTTGTGACTCTTTAATTGCCCACAGCTGGACTTTATTATACTCATTATATAACATTTGATAGCACCCAAAACAGGAGATTCAGGTTTGATAGTATTTCTCAGTAATACTGGATTATTTTGAGTCTATAAATAAGTAAAATAAAATAGTATATCTATATATTTATAGAAAAAGCTGGTCCTTATATCTGAAGTCAGCTGGGTTCACATTAGTGCAGAAAGTGAATATACAAGGTCTCTCTCTCTCTCTCTCTCTCTCTCTCTCTCTCTCTCTCTCGGTACAGATAAAATACTCTGAAAAAGTAGCTGAATGCAATTCCTCTCATACTCACTTATTTCAGTCAGTCAGCCTGGTTTGGAAAGGCAGCCAATAAGTTTGCATCAGTTCCGCTACATTTGTATGGACAGTGTGATTCTTTAAGCATGTGTACAACAGACTGGGCTAATCGGGTCTTGGATTTTATTCTGCCCTCTGTTATTTTTCAAAGAAATGCACAAATGCTGCATAGAAAACCTAGTCACATATAAACCCCCACCCCATCCACAACCCCTCTACATCCCTCATTACACATTAAACACACACCAGTCATAATTAAAATGGCAACTGAATAAAGCCTGAAGAGGTATGAAATATGAAAAAAAGAATTTAGTGAGAGAAGCAGCTTCTTAATTTCCCCGGCATTCACACAACAATAATGTCCTTTTTCCATTTGGAGACAAACTTGGATATGTGTCAAACATTATACTTCCGACTCTACCCATAATGCGTGAAGACTGACGATATGTTCACATGCCAGTGACAGGTGTGTCCTTTAAAACAGACTTTTCTATCTTTCCTTCCTGTTCTTTTCTTACAAGCTGCTACACTGATAGAATGCATAATTAGGTAAGGACATGTGAGTTACTGTTGGAGATGAGTTTGGGTACAAGTGCTTGTATGGAATATAGAAATGAAGAATGAGAGGAGAGGAGAGGAGAGGAGAGGAGAGGAGAGGAGAGGAGAGGAGAAGGAGCTTGTGTTGAGCGAGGAAAGAAATGTACTCTGGGACAATGCACTGTTACCGAAAACTGATAGAACATAATTCAGCCTAAGGTAGTGTTTGTGTGTGTATTCGTGTGTGTAAGATGGGTAGCGTGAAGACGAACGAGCAATACAGCATAGGTACCAACAGATGTGACAATATGATTGTTTTAGTGTAAATAAACCTTTAAGAAGTCAATACAGAAACATGGTAATCAAAAAAAGTTCCACATCTGAGTGAAGAAATAAAATCATTTGTCAGAATTGATATTAAATATTTTTTCATGATTTGTACAGTTACATGGGGAGCCGTGTAACTGCAAGTGATCCTTACATACTGACTAAACTCAACATATGTTGTCACAGCAGTTACACTTGGTTAATATATTCATTCATTCATTCATTCATTCATCTTCTTACCTGCTTATTCCTTAATTTGGGATCACGTGGGTCTGCTGGTGCCTATCCCAGCAAACATAGGGCGAGAGGCATTAGTACACCCTGGACAGGTTGCCAGTCTATCGCAGGGCAACGCATAGACAAACAATCACTCCTATGGACACTTTAGAATCACCAATCGACCTAATCTGCATGTTTTTGGACTGTGGGAGGAAACCGGAGCACCCGGAGGAAATGCAAACTCTGCATAGAAAGATCCCAATCCCGAGAATCGAACCCGGGACCTTCTTGTTGTGAGACAACCATGCTATCCACTACACCATCGTGCCGCCTGGCCACTATATAACTTCATTCATTCAATCATTATAATTAAGGGTCACGGTGGCCTTCTGGAGTCTATCCTGGCACATATAGAGCGAAAGGGCCACATATAGACAAGCAACCACACTACACACATGCAACCTACGAGCAATTTAGAATCACTAATCACACTGATGTGCATGTTTTTGGACTGTAAGAGGAAACTGAAATACTTGGAGAAAACCCAGGAAATACCTGGAGAAAACTGTCCAGAAAGACAGTTACTTTTTCTTTGACTTTAAAGGATTTAGGTATACTCTCCTATCATAATCGGTTGCGCATGCTGCTTAGTATGGATGCTATGCTATTTCAGGCACAGCAATAAGGGACCGACAGGTCCAGAGTGGTGTATTACAGTAATCGGCAGGGTTGCACATATTTATCTCTGTTGTGCAACTGAGCAATTAAGGCATTAAGGGTCCATCAGTGACAATTTGTTGGTGTCGGGAATTAAACCTTGATATTCCAATTATCAGTCTACCAATCAGAGCTACCAAATTTGCTGCAGATCAGTTACGACAACAAAAGAGCAGATCAGCAGATGCACATCATCCAATCCAAGGAATCTAAGGCTAATTGAAACAAGTTCAGTAAAACTACCGCAGAAATAACTGGAAAAAGACTAGGTGATGTCAAGTGTATCTTTGCAACGACACATCCCAGGCGTATCCTGCATCTGTTTACTAGCAATAACATATTTACCCTAAAGAGATACACAGTTAACTGCTTTGACACCAGGAGAAATACAGAATGTGTTCTGAGCCCTTTAAACCTGAGATACAAATCAAACAAACAAGCATACCTACAATACACCCACACACACAGTGGCAAATGTGCTATAGGTTTCTTAAAATATATGTCTCCCTCTAGACCCCCTGAGGTAAACATTTCTCAAACACTGGGCCTTGCTCACTCAATTTCTCCAGCCCTCTCTGGCAGCAGTAATAATCTGCCCCGGAGACAGAATGACCAGCTGGCAAGTGACACACACACATACACACACGCTCAAACATGTACGCAAACATCCACACATGGAGTGTGTATTGTGCCTGATGTCTGATCCACCTGATGGATGTTTGTGTTGCTAACACTTAATCCAACACTAGCAGAATCTTCCCCAGTGTTTGATTACTGCAACACATCAGATGCGGGGTGTGCGTTTTAGTGTGTGTGTGTGTGTGTGTGTGTGTGTGTGTGTGTGTGTGTGTGTGTGTGTGTGTGTGTGTGTGTGTGTG
>JAOTRA010000034.1:6381412-6393664 GCA_026260255.1 Pseudolaguvia tuberculata
CTCTCTCTCTCTCTCTCTCTCTCTCTCTCTCTCTCTCTCTTTCACTCTCTCTCTCTCTCTCTCTCTCTCTCTCTCTCTCTCAGCGAGTAGATGACAAGCCCACATGGTAATCTGTCACCATGCTGGTATCATCAAAGAGAAAGAGAGAGACACTTGGAGATGTGTGACAGATAGAGTGTCACATTCGAGCACCTTGTAGTGAAAGAAAATGAGAGGCCCACTGCATGCCAATACCATTCTAGCCAGGACAGGACACTTGAGCAAAGCAATGCAAATAGTGATCAGAACACAAAACCTACAGAAAGTACAGTCCACATCCTGACACTAAAAGGGTCTGAATAATCAATTGGCATAAGAAGTGCCCCGGTACTGGTTATGTGGAAACACAAGATAGTTTCCCCAAGAGAAAACAAAAACAATAGGCTTTGAATGTCAGCTCTTTTTCAGTAACCTGAGATCTCCACAACAACAGCAGCAGGTGTGATTATGTAATTATATATAAACAGTGATTGTTATATAGCTCAGCACTGTTACCTCTAGTTGTGCTAAAATTGAAGCACCACAAGATCTCACAAATCATTCTCTGAAGCCCCAGCGAGCTGTAGACCAAACTCAATTTCATTCGGATAGAGCACGCTGAAATTTATTCCAAAATACAAATACAACACCGATTTACTATATAAATATTCCAGAAATAAAATAATAGAATAAGCATAGAAATAAATGTAATCGACATACTTCAGCGCTATGCTATTTGCTATGCTAGAGCTAAGCTATACCTCTATTTGTGTAGAGGTTTGTGTTCCTTTTCATTGTTATTATCGATCCTGATGTGTTTCAAGAAGAGTTAAGCAAGCTAAGATTACATTCATCCAAGCTTAGCCAGCTAGCAGTAAGGTTCCAAAGGGACATGGATCAGCAGCGCTCCATCTCTTCACACCAGCTCCCTGGATCTGGCTGAATTTTAATGGGATTTCCAGCTCAGCAGGACACACCTGCTCTTCAGCCACAGTACACCCCGTATCGATCAACCCGCCACATCGCACCACCATCCATCAAGCGACATGTGATGCTTCAGCAGCAAAGCATTGCTCAGACACACTTACACATACACCCTTGACCCTAGCCAGGTGTGTTTTACTGACACCAATCACACATAACAGGTTCATGACTTGTGATAAGGTCGGGGTTTTTTTTCTTATAACATGGGTGTTTCTAGCAGGGAGATAGATGATAAAGCTGTGCTAAAATTTATTTGTGTACATGCAGTAAAATGCAGGAATTGGATTAAGACTCTATACTTGAATATATAATGAATATCCTAGGAATTACTATTTATCCTTGTATGGCTTGCGTTGGATTTAGAATGTATCCTGGGAACACTTCATTTGGAACATATCCGAGACCATTTCCTCCACTTTATTCCATCCTGAGACCCTACATGGAAGACTAGTCGATCACCAAGTATTATGCACACAGGAGCACTTTAGCATTCAGCATAGTCACCCTTAATGCCTACTTGTGGGAACGAGTAAAAACATCTAAAAAACTTGCCAAAATATGAGAAAAACATACTACACATGTGACACACTACATTTACGTCAGCTTTGAATCAGTGATTTAGTGATTTTACCTTTCAAAATACTGAACAATTCCATCTTATCTGAAAGCACTGATCACTCCTTGCATTGCACCATGCTCCCTTAGATCCAAAAACAGCATTGCCCATCAATGCTGCTTTACCACCATCCTCTAAGACCTTTAAGGTAACACTTTTCTCAGTCTTGGCACCAAAATGGTAGATTTAACTTCCAAGTCACATACCTCGTTAAAGAATACCAGTAAAAAAATAGTTATTTTTCGATGTTGCTTTTATTCAACAGTTGCGGTTGTCCGGAATTGTTTTGTGATCTATTGTAACAGTATTGATCTGTTCAATGATGAGACTTTTATATATTGCTCTGGCTAAGGGTGTCTGCTAAATGATCCTAAATCCCAAAGGTGTTCAAGGGGGTTTAGGTCAGAACAATTAAGAACTAGCAAACTATCCATGACACACCATCAGTCATCATGAAGCCCTGGAGCTTTGGGTACAGTGACATTATCATGCTGGAACAGGTGCTTTATGGTAACCGTTTGGGGAATACTTCTAAGGGTGTCCTGGTAGTCTGTGGTGGCCATACTGTGAAACATTATTAGTTAAAGATATACATATATACAGCGGAATTAGATACCCATCAGCTCTGGAGTAACACAGGAACAGAGCTTTACTGTACATGGGTATATTTCTTGGCATAATGACAGTTAGTAATGCGTGTGACCGTGTCTTCCGAGGTGGGTTTGCATGACATGACATGTGCCCTTATGCCACCATCGTTCACCTTAACACCACAGTAATGTCTCCTTGGCCATGTCATCATTATGTCTCTATTCAATTACTCTGACCTCCACACATGCCCTGGACTCCCACCCTTGTCCTGCTCCATTGCTACAGAAGGTTAATTAAAACAGAATGCGTGGCTAATTTCTTTTCTAACAAGAGTGTGCGAGATGTAATAAGTCAAAGAGACATTATAGGCCTTCACTGAAAGAGATTTGGGGACATGGCTGCATAACCCATTGTCCTGGGTGTTGTCCTTTGTAGAGAGACACAAGAGGGGAAGTAAATGAAAAAGAGAAATGAGATAAAAGAGAGAACAAATGGGAAGCAATGATTTTAAGCAGCTTTGGAGTTTTATAGAGAGAAAGTGGGACATTGGTCCTTGAGGTTGACCTCATAGTTTTGGCACGGAATATATGCTTTACTGAATATGACCACAGAATAGGGTTCTTGTCTTAAAATGCTATAACCTCTTTTATTTGAAATAATATGAATGTTTAAAACAAATGGGAATTTGTTACAGAATGTAAGGATGACGTAGCAGTGTGGTGGCGCGGTGGATAGCACGGTTGCCTCACAACAAGAAGGTATCGGGTTCGATTCCCGGGTTGGGGATCTTTCTGTGCGGAGTTTGCATGTTTTCCCACACACTTGCGTGGGTTTCCTCCCACTGTCTAAAAACATGTACATTAGGCAGAATACCAGCCATTAAGGTTGCACAAGTCAGTGCAGCCTTAGTGCCGGTCACAATCCCGGAAAAAATGAGAGGGTTGCGTTAGGAAGGGCATCCAGCGTAAAAAAGTACTCTGCCAAGTCGAATGTGCGATCACAGTGATCCGCTGTGGTGACCCCTAACCGAAGGCAGCTGAAGGAAGTTAGCTTTGATACGGTGTGGATATTTGACCTTTAACAATTAGAAAGCTGTTAAGTGTAAATGAAGATATGTTTTCATGTGAACAAATTTTATGTTTAAACAAAGTTCAATGTGTTTACAGAAGCATCTAGAGATACTATTGCTTTTGAGTCAAGGAGGAGCAGAATTACTCAAGTTGTCTGGTAAAGTTTGGGTGTTTGTGTTTCTTATATAACACAGTGCCAATTGCCAGTCATAAACATCTGTAAACTCACATATGCAGAAAATGTCTGTATGTCCCATGCACTGATGGTGAGGTATCACAGGTACCCTGTTTTTAATTACTTTCAATTATTATGATTCACATGACTTTAGATTATCGTATTTTGGATTTTGCTTTTTAATCTTTTTCAGCACAGCCTAAATTAGTTTAATCCTAAGACTTCAAGAACTGAAACACATTAACGTGCATCCTCTTCAGTCTGTTCCACAGAGGCAATCCTGAACATCTAAGGCATCCAAGGCTATTTTGATTCTTTATTCCCCTCCTCCTAAATCTCCCTCATCTGTTCGAAAGATCATTTGCCAAGATTTGCTTTCATTAACACATTCATGTTTATTTCTATTAACAGTAAATGTGTGTAATCTCTTTGACGATTTCAGGATTAGACACAAGAACTCGAGTGTAATGTGAATATAATTCAGTCCGGCACTATTTAAATTGAACAAGCTCTTGTGCTTTTAATATAAAACAACTTTGCATGTTTTAACCACTTCACTCCACAGCTGGAAGGCATGGCATGTGAACTGAAAGAGAACTAAAACAAGAAGCCTCATGCATTTGTTTTTGTTGTTTTTGTTGTTGTTGTTGTTGTTGTTTTCATTCCCGCTCTACAGTTACATAAGTGCTTTTCAGGCCGTATAGAAACAAACAAATGCAACGCAAAAATAATCATGGTGTGTTCGGCTTTATGTGGCTGGCTCCCTGCTAGGCAGGATTTCAAAAGAAGTTAAAACAAATCTTTTCTTTCATGGAAGTGTGTTTGTGCTTGTGTCTGGATTTCTGAGTGTGTATGCTGACATGGAAGAAAAATATTTCCAGTGGATAACGTAGACTTCAGTTGATAATCATTCCTCTTTTAATCTGTACCAAAAATGATCAAATTATAATTAAAGACAGGTAAATATTATGTCTGTTTTAAGATTTGGAGAAATAAAATCCCAACTAGGGCGGCGCTGTGGCATTGTGGTTAGCACGATGGTCTCATAACAAGAAGGTTAAGGCCTGGGGTCTCTCTGTGCGTATGAGTTTGCATGTTCTCCCCAAACTTGAGTCGGCTTCCTCCGGGTACTCCGGTTTCCTCTAACAGTCCAAAATAATGTACTTTAGGTCGATTTGTGGTTTCGAAATTGCCCATTTGAGTGACTGTGTGTTGCTTGTGAATGGGTGTGGCCCTGTGATGGACTTGTGACCCGTACAGGGTGTACCCATGCCTCGCCCTATGTGAGCTGGCATAGGCTCCAGCAGACCACCGAATTAGAGAATAAACAGGTTAGAAGATGAATGAATGAATGAATGAATGAATGAATGAATGAATGAAATCCCAACTAACGCCAACATACAGACCTGATTTTCTTGAAAATATTCTCTCTATATTTGCTATAACAGCCTACAGTAAACTACCCGAGTAGATAAAGATGTAAAATGTTGGCCTTTTGCATATTTTATGCCAGAGGTTTAATACTGTTTCAATGGCTAGATCATAAGAGAAGTGTGGGCTCAAATAGTGCTGAGTTGTTGATTCGAAAACCAGGAAGATCTGTGTTCAAACTTTACTAATGGAGCAGTGTTGCTAATTGGAAGAGTTGGGTTTGATTCCCAGCACCTCCAAGTTACCACTGCTGGGCTCCTATGCAGAACCCATAACCCATAATTGATTGGGTTAAGAGGTGGGATGTACAAGTAGAAAGCAGTTCATGTATGTGAAAAATATAAATGGAATTCAAGGCATAGTTGTCTCACAGCAAGCAGGTCTCGGGTTTGATTTCTAGGCAAGCAGTCTTTCTGCGTGGAGTTTCATGTTCTCCCCATAAGAGAGAGAGAGAGAGAGAGAGAGAGAGAGAGAGAGAGAGAGAGAGAGAGAGAAATAGTTGATTTTCTGTATATCTTTAGGGATCACTTTTGGCTTTTTTTTGTATATCACAAAACCTTAAATAAACAGACCTTGTTCCAAACAAAAAAAAGAAAGACCAACCAAATGAAAAACTCCAAACAAACAGGTGATCGGTGTGCATCCGAATGGAGTATTTGAATACACCGAGCACAAACACAACACTCTTATCTGGCTTGCTTTTTGATTTCTATTCTTTTGGCTTCTCTGTTTTGAAAGATTAAATGTGTGGGGGAAGGGCAGCAAAAGAAAGACAGAAAGGGAGGGAGGGAGGGAGGGAGGGAGGGAGGGATGGATGGATGGAGAAAGAAGAGAGAAGGAGGGAAGGATAAAAGGGATAGGGGGTGGTGTGGTGTAAGGGGAGGGGGTTTATTGATGTGCAATGCCAGGGCTGATAAAGCGTTACGGGAGAATGGCTTTTCTATCAGTCTCCTTCAGCATAGCCGTTGCTGCTTTTCAGGCCCGACACGTTAGGGGAGGCATGCGGATACTTCTCCTGAGTTTGTTTCATAGTGCACGTAATCGCGATGGTTGCTCACTGTTTATGATTGTGTATGTGTGTGTGTTTGTAATTGAATCTCCATGTTTTGTTTTGTTTTATGCAGTATGGCTACTCTTCCCTGCATACAACCTTCCAAATGGCATACAAAATTCCCGGCCTAAAATAGGTAATGGAGGAAAAAGCACGTCACACAATGAATATTGATTATATGTGAATATATGATTATCATGGCTGCAGTTCCAGTCATGCCTTTAAAATACCCCCATGGTGGACAATAATATGCAGACCAGATCAATACTTCCCCCCCTTACATTAAGAAAAGCAGGAGGCCTGGAAATGGCAAGGCTACAGACTGAGAAGAAGCCGCTGCTTTATCCAAAAAACATATTTCACAGGTCTAGCTGATTTACAGCGATGACAGGTGATAATGACAAAAATGACATATGGGCCATACAAGAGAAGAAGTAAAAGAATAAGAGGTAAGGAAGAATGCGTCTTCATTTTTTAATCAGTGTCCTGTCATCACAGTTGTGGCCACGTGCAGCCATTTGGCCGTTTCTGGCTGGTCATCGCACTGGCCTAATGGGGTTCTGCCATTAACAGCTTAAATGACGGTGACAGATATTAACCTGCAGCTCCTGGAATGGGAAAGCTTCTTCAAATTTTGTCAGAGAAAAGAAATAGCACAGCACAAGCCGTAGAAAAGCCCAAAGTGATTGCAATTCGTCTGGTTACAATCTGCCTAAGCAAGTTTAAAGCTGGTTGTAGTGCTCTCCTCTTCAGCAATTTAATATTTAACTGCATCCCTGTGACTTTCTTGGAAAGTTCCAGTAAGCAGCGTCTTATTTTACTATTTATGTCTTGTGATGAATTGTACAGAGACCAATTCAAATCTGCTCTTAGAAACAGTGCTGGCTCATTATTCGATTCTTCCTTGACTTCAGTTCCAGTTCCAGTTTGGCATTTGGCAGACGCTCTTATCCAGAGCGACTTACATTTGGTCTCTTTTTTTACAACTGAGCAATTGTGGGTGAAGGGCCTTGCTCAAGGGCCCACAGTGGTTGTTTGGTGGAAGTGGGAATCGAACCACCGGTCTTTCTGGTATTAGTCCAACACCTTAACCACTAGGCTACCACTTCCCACACTTTACATTTAACATTTCTAGTCAGATAACATGTGACTGGAAAGAGTCCATACAGTTTTCATATATCTACAACCGTATGGAAGTATTCTAGTGCATATGAAATAACTTGTGTAATAATTTACAAGGTTGGTGCCACAGCAAAATTCCATTATATTGAGACATGCCACATTCTGGAAACTGAAAGAAAAACACAGGATAGGAAAAATATTGTCCTATTCCGATTAGTTAGAGGCAGCTGCTTGCTCTGGTTGTGTCTCAGTCTCTGTCTCTGTCAATCTTTCTGTTGCCGTGAGGCTCCTGTGTTTGAGGGATCAGCCCTATGCTTTTTTTCCAGCCCATTCATGGTCTCAGCTAGCAGCCAGGACTCATTAGGAAGCCTGGAAAGCTGGAGGGCAGCCTTGGCTTTCTGTGCAGCGTAAAAAGCTGCTGATACGCAGTTGAGGGCCTCTGGTGTGACTGAGGTGTGCGTTGGTCTCTGAGCTCAGCTGACACCGGTTAAGGGATCACAGCGTTTCTGTAGTCATAAGACTGAAACTCAATCCGGGAGCGTGTTGAGTGGGTAAAGAAAAATGCACCAGTGTACCAGTGTGAGTGGACATTGAGCTGTGAATTCCGTTATGTCATACTACACACACACACACACACACACACACACACGAAAGAAGGAAGACCTTGTCTCATCACGTGGTATCTGCACTGCATCTAGGCTGTCTATACTAGAACTAAGTTAAGTATTCAGCAAGAGATACGCATGACCTGGTGGGTTCTTTTGAGATACTGGAGATGAACTTTTTAATACGTTACTCTGAAATGTAACTCATTAACACAGCAAGTGAATGGCCAGGTGGTGGAAAAGTAAAGGCAGGTCTCTTCCGCATGCGTCCAACGGAAACATACACAGCAGTCTGTCATCATCACCTGGCTAGGAGCATGCGTCAGGCCTGGTGGAGCAGATGTAATCGGAGAAGGCAGCTATGTAACTGCCACACACTCGATATGTGCTTGTCAAACGACACTGTGGGTCACGGCTGGGCCAGGCCAGTATGTCATGTTGGGCACTGCCATGGAGGCAAAGAACACATGCTTTATTTTTTCTTAAAAAGCAGATGATTGACAAGTGTATAGATGTGCACTATGTTCACACATGTGGAAAATAAAATAGTATAAAAAGTTAACAAATGCATCAGTATTATTATTTTTTTTAAACCTAAATTTACAGGTAATATTAAGCAGATCACATTTCTGACCCTAGACGGCACAGTCATTAACATGGTCTCTTCACAGCAATGTCTAATTGTGGGCCTGTGATGAACTAGCAACCAATTCATGGAGTACCCCTGCCTTTCGCCCTATGTGCACTGGGATAGTCTCAAGCAGACCCCTGTGACCCTAAATTAAGGAATAAATGGGTTAGAAGAATGAATAAATGAATGCATTTCTGACCCCCCAAAACCACCTTGTTCTTGTCTCTCCAAAACACATATAATCACTCTGAAAAGTTCTTTGTAGCAACCCCATTAAAGCAAATCCTGGTCTAAATATTTAATGCAGAGTACAGTCAATAAAACAATTCAAAGACTCAAGTGCCCAATACTTTGTGCAGTTAAGGAATTCCGATTAAAATAGAACTGACAAGCAAAGCTCCAAAGAGGCATCGTCTGCCAGGGGCCAGGGTTCACACTCGTCAAACTGAATAGTGTGAGTAAAATGTGTTAGGAGTAATTGCCACACCGGACACATGGGTGAAACTAAGATTAGGCTTTGAGCCAATAAGGCCATTTGGCTCATGAGGCATCAGCATAGTCTCCACGGTGAAGTATCTTCAGTTAAAATGCAGCGTCACCGTCTGAGCATCAGCTGCCTCACAAGACACATGGGAGTTCCTGTCTGATTGTTGATCTACTAATGCTCCTCATTGACTAGACTGGACTATCTCATAAGATGCGATGGATTCTAAGTAAAGGCCATGATCCTTTAGACCCTTTTAAGATCTTTACTTTAACAAATAAACAGAACGTTTATATGATGATAAAAAAAGAGAAAAGAGAAAGAAGTGTAGTGTAGACTTACCATCAAAAGGTACAGTAAATTAAATATCAGGCTAGTGACGTCCCAAGTCACTAGCCAGCGGGTCCACTGTGGTTGCTTGGTGGAGATGGGAATCGAACCCTGATCTTTCTGGTGCTAATTCAACAAATTAATCACTAGGCTACCACTTCCCACTTCTGCTGGAGCCTATCTCAGCATACAAAGGACAGGGGTACACCCTGGACAGGTCACCAGTCCATTACAGGACCACACATAGATGAACAGCCACACCCACAATTATATGGATAATTTTGTTATCAGGGGTGGCGTGGTGGCATAGTGGATAGCTCTGTCGCCTCACAACAAGACGGTCGAGGGGTCGAATCCTGGGCCAGGGATCTTTCTGTGCTGAGTTTGCATGTTCTCCCAGCGCTTGCGTGGGTTTCCTCCAGGAACTCCTGTTTCCTCCCATAATCCAAAAACATGCAGATTAGGTGGATTGGTGATTGTAAATTGTCCATAGGAATGAATGTGTGTGTGAATGGTTGTTTGTCTATGTGTTGCCCTGTGATGGACAAATCTATCTCAAATCCCTGTCTCAAATCTATAGAACATGAGCAAAGAACAGCAAAACCCTAGTTTATTTTTCTAAAACAAATTTGTTTAAATTAATTTGTTACCTCTTTGGGTTAAGTGTCTATTGGCTCTTAAACATGCACACGAAAAGTTTACTAATGTTAAATGTTAAGATTAAAGTAAAAATAGGCTTGAGGATAAAATTATTTTGATTATAGATAAATTTCCTTTAATTTACTTTACAAGAGCAGGGATAGAATCCATCAGACCCATGTGTCTGTGACTTATGAGAAGATAGATGAATGAATGAATGAATGAATGAATGAATGAATGAATGAATGAAACAAATGGACAAATGACAAAAACCCTGTAATTTCCATACTATATATTATCCAGTACTCCACTGTTATTGGGTTTATTTTAATTCAGTTGATATTTATATAGATGCAAATGTATAAATATATATACATATATTTATATAAATGTTTGTTGATGCAATTTTTAAAACCTGTGAAGTTTGTACATTTTAGTCATTCTTAAAATTTGAGGCTTCATATATCAATTCAACAAAAACAAATCCCAGCTCCTGGCATCCATCAAATCCATGTCATATTTGTGTAGTATCAGGTTTGTTGCATTCCCCATGTCTTACCCTGTACACACCCCGTACAGGATTTTGCTCTGTGCTTATCAGAGAAGTGCGAGCATGTGCTGGGTGGCCTCTGCAGACTCTCTGCACTCAGCAGTGGCCCTGCTTCATTACTTGGCTTCACAAACGGCATAATTTCAGACTGACATCGTCTCAAACGAACGGCTGTCAAGCCCAGTGCTGCCTTGGGGGAACTCATGGGACAAAAAATGTCCTACTTGCCAGCAGGAAAAAAAGAAGTACAAGAGAAAGAAATAACATACGGCACAGGCTTTGGGAACAGCTGTTTAAGTCATGACAGGAAAAATGCCCAGTGCTTGGAGACAGAGAAAGAGAAGGAATGAAAGAGAGAGAGGGAGGGAGGAAGGTAGAGAGGAAGGCAAGTGGCAGAGGTATTGGGAGTGTGTCTGTAAAAAGTGTGTCCCGGGTTTGTTTCCCAGACAAAGGGTCTTTCTGTGCAGAGTTTTCCTGTTCTTTCCTGTACTATCCAAAAACATGTACATAAGGCTGGTTGGTGATTGTAAATTGCCCATAGGAGTGAGTGTGTGTGCGTGATTGTTCGGCTGTGTGTCTCTGCAATGGACTGGTGACCTGTTCAAATGGGAACACCTGCCTTTTGTTCCAGCAGAACACCCATGACCCCAAATTAGGGAATAAATCAAAATCACTTAAATGCATTTTTTATAGCTATCAAACCCATTTGTTATTAAAAATCAGTTGACATTGACAACATACTAATGTGTTTATGCATAGTACGTGCAGTGTGTGTGTGTGTGTGTGTGTGTGTGTGTGTGTGTGTGTGTGTGTGTTTTTCTGTACTACCTCTTCTTTCTAACTGAGTTACATGTACAGGCCAAGTCCAATGCCAGTTCTTCAGCTCTGGTGGGCATGTGCCAGAAAGCGAGGTCTGCTTCAGCTCCACAGTCTGACATCCTGTTCAGAAAACTGGGCGCTCACTACATCCTCATCATTTACATCCATTAAGTCAGGGATGGTTGGTGAGAGAGTGTTCGCCAGAGGCGCAGCGCCAGGCCTATAGCAGCAAAACAGCAGGCCTGTTGCTGCCGATAAACAGAGAAACTCCTGTCTCTGTCCAGTTCTGTTCCCTCACTGCTGCCCGTAGACATTAGAAAAGCATCCAGAAGGGGCATTTTGTTTTACCTCAGCAGAAAGTTCACATTATTCTAGAATGTGGTGTGATAAAATTTTATACCAGGTGAGATGAAGCTCTAGATTATTATTACTATTATTTTATTATGTAAGGTAAAAGGGCTGGCTTGTTATAGGTCAGGGTTTTCTCATGCCAAAAGAGTGTTTGGCTCTCTCTCTCTCTTTCTCTCTCTCTCGGTTCCATGACTGTTCCAACAGTCTGACAAAAACAGATGTATATAGTTGTGCAGGTATTGTGTCCTGCATTTGGTCTAAAAGTGTGTAGTTTTCAGATTCAACAACTGCTTTATTATAATCAGGGTGGGTTTAGAGCCTTATGATAGATTAGAAAAACACATTTGATGTAGGTCACCAATCAATTAAATCAAGCACAAATTTAGTCTTATAATCTAGTTTAACCAGTCCACAGGTTCTATGTTTTAGTAAAGTTTGTTGTTATTAAGTCAGTTTGTGTTTCTACATTTATGACTTTGAAGTAGAAACAAAATTGCTGTCATACAATGCATATATGGCAGCGCAGTAGCGTAGTGGTTAGCACGGTCTGGTTCAATTCCCGGGCCAAGGATCTTTCTGTGCAGAGTTTGCATGTTCTCCCCATGCTTGCATAAGTTTCCTCTGGGTACTCCAGTTTCCTCTCACAGTCCAAAAACATGCACATTAGGTTAGTTGATTGGTAAATCTAAATTGCCCATAGGAGTGAAGGTGTGTGTGTGTGTGTGTTTGTGTGTGTGTGTGTGTGTGTGTGTGTGTGTGTGTGTGTGTGTGTGTGTGTGTGTGTG
>JAOTRA010000034.1:6407201-6420355 GCA_026260255.1 Pseudolaguvia tuberculata
GACAGGGTAGTGTGGAGAAAAGCGATCCGCTGTGGCGACCCCTAACGGGAGCAGCCGAAAGGAGAAGAAGAAGAAGATATTATAAATGCGTGGTGAAAATAAATACCAAACAATTTTGCCAATTTAAATTAAGCTAACGTGCAAAGAAATACAACATCTCCTTTATAATATCCTGAAAACTCATGCGTGCATACTCGGCCTCCTGGCAGCTAGTTTGAGAAAGGGACTTTTCGGGAATTGACAGACAACATGAGTGACATTGGAGGCGAGACCACTCCTTGTAATGATTGTTTTTCTTCAGTTTACACAGCCTAGGGCACGACAGAGACTGGAGTCCCAACTCCAAACTAATATTTTATTGACAGCCGATAGAATAGGAATGATTTAAACCTAACCTAATCTTATAAAACAGCTAATTTTATCTTAAAATATATGTTTCTAAATAGATATTCTTTCTTTAGACAGTCATTTCTTATGCTGTATGTGCAACATCCTTCAGCTGCAATCTAGGCTCATCAACACATCAATTTATCCCATCCCACCAAAACAAACATAGCAAACACAGCTATTCTAAGTGTTCCTAATTACCTCTTTAAAATTCACCAAGACTATTAGACCCCCATCCTGATCTCTCTCTCTCTCCCTCTCTCACTTTCTCTGTCTCTCTCGTGCACAGACAGATTTATATAGAGTAGGATGCACACAGATACACACGTATCTCCAAATGTGGCAAGCAATTAGGTGGAGTGACTTAATTCATTAGGCACATGTTCCTGAAGAATATTAAACTGCAGACAGTGCATGCTAGCAATCAGGGGGAAAGGAGATCCAAAATAAATAGTGCGGATTTATAAAAGAAATAAAACCAAAAAAAAAAAAAAACAAGAGAATCCTATTTTCTGTGCTCATCATTTACTTACACACAAATGAACTAGTGATGTAGTTCTAAAAATGAGCGCCACCCCCAACCCTTCTCACTTCTCTGTAAATTGTTTAATTAGTTATGTTAACAATTATTGTAACATTAATTTATTTTACAGTATTTCATTCCTTAACTCTGCTTTTGGATTAAAATGAAAGCTATTCAAATATTTTTAATAACACATTATAATAATTAGTTTTAGTAAGTTGGAAACAGATTTAGATTGTGAAACATTTGTAGTTGGAGGTTTACTTGCCCAGTACTGGTATTGGGTAGTGGATGGTCATTATGGATCTTATGGAGGTTATTCATCAGAGAACCTAATATTAGAATCAGAGAATATAAGAGTCTTACTTACATTTATCTCTTTTATGAAACTGCAAAACTGGGGTTAAGGGGCCCAGCAGTGCTACCATCCATCCATCCATATATCCATCCATCCAACTAACCATCCATCCATCCATTTATCCATCCATCCATCCATCCATCCATCCATCCATCCATCCAACCATCTTATCCAGTGCCGGGTCATGGGCTAAGCAGTCTACGAAGAGACCCCCACCCTTTCCTCTCCCTAGAAATATCATTTAGTTATTCTGGAAGAAGGTGTTTCCAGTCAGGCCATAGTTCCTCCAACATGTCCTGGGTTTTCCCCGAGGTTTCCTCACAATGCCAGTTCATGCAAAATGAAACAAATGTGCGCTGATTACAAAAAGTAACATAAAGTCAAACGCAGTGTCTAAAGGAACAAAATCCTGCAAGGGTTAGCTTCACTTCAAAATCAGAAGTCTGACACTTGTTCTCCCCGCACTTTTGTGGGTTTCCTCCGGGAACTCTCCCACCCGGGTCTTCCCACAATCCAAAAACATGCATATTAGGTTGATTGGTGATTCTAAATTGTCCATAAGAGTGAATGTATGTGTGAATGGTTGTTTCTCTGTGTTGCCCTGCGATGGACTGGCGACCTGTCCAGTGTGTTAACACCGCCTCTTGCCCTATGTGAACTAGTGAGATTTTAGGTACCAACAAACCCCTGTGACTCCGAATTAGGGAATAAGTGGGTAAGAAGATGAATGAATGAATGAATGAATGAATGAAAGCACTGAATGTGGTCTACTATACACACATAAATCTTTTACCCCAACAGAAATGTTGTACTTTTGTTATTCTTTGGAGAATGTCTCTGTTGCCTAAATGAAATTCTAGCATTATTATTCTGGTTAAGTGAAATTTAATTCGAGTAAAAAAAAAACAGAGAAAATTGCATTTTAAGAATTAATTTCAATTTCACTAATGGACATCCCGCCTACATGCCAAATATTTTAACCTAATCTATTTACAAAAAACAACATTACTGCCAAACATTTAAGAAGGATACTTTTCCAATAGGAAATGGGCTACCAGCATCATCCACACCAGGCTAAGTCTCATTACTCCTTCTCTCTCAGCTTACACTGATGGGGAATAATGACTGATTAATTCAGGTATTACATATTGTATGTCATTTATAATTTTTTTCTAATTTGATCTCAGCTCATTTTCACCCACCAGCTACCCCATGTCTTTCAACAGGAGAGGGTAATTTCTAACACATTCATACTCCAAGACACAGAAGCCAAACCACTCGCCTTTTTAAGCCGCTGCTCGTGCTGTTTCTGCATACTTGAACACCCAGATATTTAATTTGACATTACTTTACTTTCTGGAATTCTGCAAACACGCATAACCATAGCAACCTACATTTATCTCATTTCAAAACTGAGAAATGGATTTTAAGGCCTAATAAGCTACCCCTTTTGCCATATACTGAAAAGGATCATTTAAAGGAATCGTATACAATTGGGGGTGATGCGGTGGCGTTGGCACGGTCGCCTCACAAAAAGAAGGTCCCGAGTTCAAATCCCAGTTTGCATCTTCTCCCAGCGCTTGCATGGGTTTCCTCCAGATACTCCGGTTTCCACCCACAGTCCAAAATCATTTATAATGATTGGTGATTGTAAATTGTCCAAAGGAGTGAATGTGTGTATGAATGGTTGTTTGTCTATGTGTTGCCCTAAGATGGACTAGCGACCCGTCCAGGGTGTATCCCCGCCTCTTGCCCTATATGCGCTGGGATAGGCGCAGCAGACCCCGAATTTGGGGATAAGAGTGTAAGAAGACGAATGAATGAATTCTATTGTCCAGATTGTGTAGAAGTGTGTGTAAAATAAAAATTTATTTTTTCATGTCACAGCAAGGTTTGATTCTTGGGCAAGTGGTTTTGCATGTTTGTTGTTCTTCCTGCAGTTGTGTGGGTTTTCTTCAGGTACTCTGGTTTCCTCCCATGTACGGTAACGGGTTATTCTTAATTGGCCATACGATTGTGTGTGTGTTTTAGTTACACATGTGCTCCAGGGTTTAATCCGGTTTTTACTCTGGTTCTTTCTGGTCCCACCCCTTTTCTATCTTCCCCATTTCTTTCCACCTCTGTCCTGTCCATTTAAAAAAAAGGCAAAATACCCAAAATTGTAACTTTAAAATGATAATTGAATCAAATTAAACGAATCCCAAATTGGCATCAAGCATATCTTGATCAGTTCATCATCTCAAACTTCCTCCTTCACACACGATCAGCACAAATGTTCGAGAGGTGACACTCTAAAGAAAGCCAGAACAGTAGAGTCTCTGCAGGTAAGAAGTGCTATTCATGTGTTTGCATCTGTTCACTCGCACTCTGTCACACTCACTACAGCGTGTAATGCCAATCCCTCCCAGGAGCTAGACACCTAACAACCCAGATATACCTACCCAGGAACCGAGGGTTTACTTTGTTATATTAATGTGGAAGCTATGTACACACACAGACACAAATAACCAGCTTCACACACATACACACACACATCAATAACGTAACTGCTTCGACGTTTCTATATGATTAGCTTTTAACTAACATACTGCAAATTCGTTCTTTTCACCATGAATGTTTCACATCGGCAAAAAGGCAGCAATTTACACGAAGGCTGTACAAGAACCTTAACTGCGTCTCCCTCTCGGTCTCCTTGTTGACGTTATCGGTAAGGGAGATTTATGCACTCTCACCGGAGAATTTATGAGAGGCAGCTGCTTTCTGATAAAGAGACCAGCAAAGAAATTACTTTGAAACAAAAAAAAAAAATCGGATTTAAAACATTTATTTCATTCTATGCCAAGAATGTATGATACATCCAATCTGTTTATTTGAATCAAGCAATTGTTTAGAGTCGACTGGCAGATAAGGCTGAATTGCATTACTGCCTTGTTGTTGTACTCTCTGCCTCTCTGTCTTGTTCCAATCTATTTTATCAGCACTGTTTTGTTTTTTTTGTTGCATTATTTGGTGGAGGTGATAGTGAGTGACGTAGAACTGAAGTATTGCTGCAGCAGTTATTTCTTTGTTTACAGTTTATTGATTGATTGTTTGACTTTAGACGTTTAGACTTTGAGCGATATATTAATTAAAGATCTCTCTAGAGAGAGAGAGAAGCTACTACATCATCTATGCGGTGCAAACATTTAAACGACTCTTTGCTTTTGCATTTAAAGTTGATTGTAGACTGAGTAAAATGTATGTCTTACCTCATTCAGAACCTTTAAACCGTTTACATGCCACATTCGCAACATAACGCATCTTTCAATGGGGAAATGGTAGCTCAGTGGTTGGACTTCTCACTGGAAGCTCAGGGTTTTATTCCAAGCACCACCAAGTTACCACTGTTGGACCCCTGAATTAGGCCTATAGCCCCAATTTCTCAGCTGTATGAGAGAGATAAATGTAATTCCCTTTTGGAAGAGGGTGTCTGCCAAATACTGTAAAAAAGAATATGTGACATAGTATAATAGCAAAGAACAATTTGGGGGTGACGCGGTGGCGTAGTGGTTAGCACGGTCACCTCACAACAAAAAGGTTCCGGGTTCGATTCCCAGGCTCTTTCTGTACGGAGTTTGCATGCTCCCCTGCGCTTGCGTGGGTTTCTTCTGTGTACTCCGGTTTCCTCCCACATACCAAAAACATGCAGATTAGGTTGATCGGTGATTCTAAATTGTCCATAGGAGTGAATGTGTGGGTGAATGGTTGTATGTCTGTGTTGCCCTGCGACAGACTGGCGACCCGCCCAGGGCGTACCCCTGCCTCTTGCCCTATGTGTGCTGGGATAGGCACCAGCAAACCACCGTAACCCTGAATTAGGGAATAAGCAGGTAAGAAGATGAATGAATGAATGAATGAATGAATGAATGAATGAATGAATGAATGAATGAATGAATGAATAATTTGGTTTCTGGTTAAAATTAAAATAGATTCTATGAATTAGATTTAAATTTTAGATTTATTTTTTCATAATGAACAGTGAGTGAATCTTCTCAACACATTTTTATGGATTAGGCGCCCTAAATCCATAGCTGGTCTGAATGTCACCAAAATTCCACATCAATGTAAAATATCAACATTCATATTTATTCTCAATTTAAAGATCATCCGCTATAATCAAAACTTGTCACATTCGGGTTTAAATCCAAAAGAATTTCCCAGCTTACTCTAATACTACTTTAAATAGAAAGCCTATCAGAACGGTTCTCAAGGCAGTTGATTTCTACCAGTTACTAGGGTGATGAAGTTATTGCAGTTTTATATTTACTGCTATATTTAAAATATACATTTTTAGTAATTCCCTGTGTTTACAAATATTTATTGCTATGATATTGATTAAATCCTCTTATTGCCAAATTCGGGGTCACAGGGGTCTGCTGGAGCCTATTCCAGCTCTTTGAAGGGTGAAAGGCAAGAGAAAAGAAAGCATATTAGATCACGTGATGATGTTTCGTCTACAAGGTTTTGTAACCAACAGTGCAAACATTAAACACTGTCAAAAAATGTTATTAAAGGTCTGTGCACATGTTTAACAGTAATGGTTAATCATATAGTGTCAAGCGGCTATTTTTAATTTGAAGTAATTTCATTATTTCATCTCCTTTCCCGCTTATTTCCTGATTCGGGGTCACAGGGGTCTGCTGGTGCCAATCACGGCTCACATGGGGCGAGAGGTGGGGGTACACCCTGGACGGGTTGCCAATCTATCACAGGGCAATACAGACAAACAACCATTCATACACACATGCACTCCTATGGACAGTTTAGAATCACCAATTCACCTAATCTGCATGTTTTTGGACTGTGGGAAGAAAACCGGAGCACCCGGAAAAACCCGCGCAAGCGCAGGGAGAACATGCAAGCTCCGCACAGAAAGTGAATCGAACCTTCTTGTTGTGAGCCAACCGTGCTATCCACTACACCACCGTGCTGCCCCACAACAGTAATTTTTTAAATAAATAAATAAAGCACTATTTTAGTGGTATTCTTAAATAAAAATAAAGCCTAAATTGAGTGTTTGGTTTAAAAATGTTTTAATGTTACACCTTTCATAGGTTTTGAAAAACATTTATCTGGACAAAGGGAAAAATCTTCAAACTATATTTAAAGGTCATATCCAAATGGCCATTATAAGTAATAAGGCATTCACTGCATCATAACAACAGATAGAAATAAACAGGATTAGAATTGAAGTATCAAGTCAGGCATTGCAGGCACTGGAGAGACAAGTGAATGCAAAACATGTTTGGAGTAAAGCTTTATAAATCCTGTTGGATTAGTGTAGCTAAACTCACTAAAAGCACTACAGGCAACAGGCAGAGGCAAAAGGCCATGGCTGCCATTCTTTTCAAGCAGAACCATAAACATGACCAAGGCTTTAATGAAGCTCCTAACAAACACTTGCTGATGACAGACCAATTAGTCTAACACTGTCAGGATATGACAGTGGTCAGTAGTGTCATGATAGATTTTTTTGAGAATTCTAAGATGGTCCTAAATTTCTGCCTTTGGAAATGATTTGACAAGACCTTATTGCACCAAACGTTTGTAGACATCACCAAACTGGAATAGAGTTCACATAACAGCTTTATTTGAGTTGAAACCCGCCATGATATTCTGCCACCAGATAAAGATCAATTTTGCAGGAGATTATTTGCACTGCAAATATCAACACCAGACTGCATGGCACAACTGAGACCCAAGGATCTCTCATCAGTAAACCCACCACTAAGAGACAATAATTAATTAAGGAGATCCACCAGGTCAAGAGAAACACATCTGCTGCATTGTACATTACAATCGTATACATATAGATCAGTATGCATGATTGATTTCATTGTGAAATCAAACAGATTTACAACTCCCACTCTGACACTATAACTGCACCGACCACACCCCGTTGCTCCTTCCTTATGAATGATGCAGGAGTGCTAGCCAATTCAGGTGTGAAGCATAAAAACAATATGAATATTCAGTCAAGATGGTAATTAAATGAAAATGTTGAGGTAGGCTTTATGATGGCTGAATGTGGAACTGTTCTGGTTTGCAGCTGGCTAAGGATGTGTGATTTGATATGAGATGACATAATAGAAAATGCTGGCTTACTAGGAATGGCTTGGCTTTGTTTGATCGGAGATATAATGTGGGCAGAAAAGATGGAAAGACATAAACAAGGAAAATAAAGAGTTAGTTCAGTTAATTAATGCATAATCTAATCTGCTTTTTCCCTAATTCGGGGTCACAAGGGTCTGCTGGAGTCTATCCCAGTGCACTTAGGGTGAAAGTGTAAGAACTGCGCCCACGCCCGAATTCTAGTTCCATTCTGATGGCGGCCATTTTGGGCGTGGGCCGCCTATATAAGCAGGTGGCCTCCAAACAGACATTGCGAGGTATTGTTGCCCTAGGCCTTGCGAAGCGTTGTTAATCTATATATTTGGATACATGTTTACTGACCTCGATTTGGATATTGATTACTCTTTTGGATTTACCCTTTTGGATTGTTTGCCTTCCCGTTTACCCTTCCCAACTAAAAGCCTGTTCTTATGCAACATGGATTCTTCTATGCCTACTGCTCACTCGTTACAGAAAGGCAGGGGTATACCCTGGACAACTGCTGTCAGTCCATCTCACGGTCACACATAGACGAACCACGTACAATCACTCCTATGGGCAATTTCCAATGACCAATTATGTACACTAATGTACATGTTTTGGACTGTGAGAGGAAACCAGAGTACCCAGTGAAAGCTCACTCAAGTATATGCCAACTTCTCACTAAAAGACCGCTTGACGGGATTCGAACCCAGGACCTTCTTGCTTTGAGGTGACCGTGCTAACCACTAGATCAGATCATTGACTAGATTTGTTATAGTTTTGGAACTGAACAAAATAGCCTACTTTTTCAAAGCACAAAGATAAATGACCGAAATTCTACCTCCAACTATTTTGATTTAAAATACTGGCTTTGGTTAGAAACTCAATCACGTTCTCCAACTAAGACGATTCCACAGGGGTGTTTCCTAATATCAACCTTGCCTGAAAGTTGTGAAGAACAATTACTAAAGTTAAGAGTAGTTTTTCCGCGCTAGTATTTTCCCCATCATTTAATACAGAATACGTATATTATAGCAGATTTATACGAAAACATACATGTTCGACATGTTTTGACATCAGCCTGTTTGTCTTATTGTCAGATTCCCAAAGTTGCTAATGGTGATTAGCACATCTTATGAGCACCAAAGCTTCAAGAAAGCCAGACGGCACAGTGGCAGCCGTCAAAGAAAAACGACTTGAGCAAGCGAAGGTTAATGCCTGCGACGTGGTGAACACAGACAAACCAGCCTATCAGGGAAAAGAGGGTCGAAGACCTGTGCATCTTCACCTTAGGCCACTGCTGCTAACACCATGATTAATACACGCTGTGGCTAATTAGCCCTGTGCTGGACCAAAGCTATAATGGCAGAACGTGTCAAAAACAAGCGCAGCTGCTGTGAAAGTCAGAGAAAGAACCAGGATAGAGAGCACTATTAACCTGGCTGGTGCAAGGCTTTGTCTGGCATTCTTTGCCACACCATTACCCAAGCCCAGTACACCATGCCTGCTTGTACCCTTTTAAATTTATCTCCACACAGCACCTACAGGGACCATTTACTGCCTGCTGAGGCCTTTAGCTTAACTCTTATTGCACAAGAGATAAACAGTTTTCACTAGCAATATGAGAATCTCACCTGCCCTAGCACACACATCATGTCTCAAGCACAACTAACAGATTGACACAATGTGTAACTTACAGTTATTTACTCGTCTTGCATGGCAAGTCGCTTGACTTGAGAAAGATAAGCTAGATAGAACAATATTAATTGTAAGAGCTTATCATCTCTTTCGGAGTTTGTGCAAAAATATAAACTATTTTGGTAATGATTAAATAATAAATTGTTATAGCAAGTAGGGGTTTTTTTTTTAACTAAGTGGAAACAAAAAGAAAATCAAAAATCAACTAGAAGTATGATGATGAGGAATGAAACAAAAATTATTAATCCTGTTGTATCCATGCCTGGAATGATAGAGCGATCCTTCGTTTTTTTCTACCTGCTTCTGATGATCTTTACGGTTTTAAATGGTAGATCTAATGTAGATTAAATAGCAGATCTTAAAGCTCTTTGGAATTCCTTTCCTGGTCAGTTCATCGACAGTGTTGCAATCATGGTTAGCATTTCAATTACTGGCAGTTGAAAGGTGATAGCTGTATTATAATTACATTTGATAATGTAAATGATTGGCTCATTCTAAGTACAGTCACATGCACATGCACATACACATGAACTTTCAGTGTAAATAAATCACATGAAATGTGAACAAGATCAGCCATGATTTATAGTGGTTTCAATTTCTTAGGAGGGTATTTAGATCTTTTTGTACCCATTATAAACTTTTTCTAATTCGAATCAGTCTTTGTTTTCTTAATGCTTCTCGTTCAACTATTGCACATGTTAGATTACAATGCAGCCAGGAGGAGACATTACCTCATTCTGATGTATACAGAAGATGCACCCAGATTGACAGGAAAACAATACCCTGCCATAGCAACAAAAAGACAATGTCTGCATGTTATCTTGAATTCAGTTGGGCGGTGCAATGGCGGTGGTGGCTAGCAAATTGCCTCATGGCAAGAAGGTCCCGGGTTTGACTCCCGCTTGACTTCTGTGCAGTTTGCATGTTCTACTCCCATAGTCCAACAACAACATTGATAGGCTGGGATAGACAACTGGGATAGGCTGGTATAAATTTTATATAAATTTAAAAGTTATAACTTAAAATTATAAGTTAGACAAAAAATCCAAGGTCAGCATACGTCTACTTATGTCAACATCTTTTTGCTGCTGTCCTAGGTCCTGAAACTCTTAGCGTAAGCTGCTAGTAAGGCTGTGTGTTAATGTTGCATAAATTAACAACGTGTGGCATTACAGTTACATCATAATAAATATTAATATTAACAACAGCTATGCAGACGTGATGGAGTAAGTAAAGTATGGGATTGTTTCCTTGGATAAGCTCTAATATCTGTAGTCTAAATAGGACTAAAAACTAAGTAGCAATTCATGCAATCTTACTAAATATTTTTAACTCGGGTAAGGACAGGGATCTGTAAGAGACTTAATCAAGCACTCTGCTAAAACACATTCGATCATTAACTTACCCAATCATTAACTCACTTCACAGACATTAGAAAGAAATACAGACAGGGGAAAAATAACATTATGTGACTCATCAAAATGGTATTAAACTTACTTCAGCAAGTCTCTATACCTGCGTTGGAGTTCATGCTGTTTTTTCAAATTATTTTAGGGGTTTTTATTTTGTCTTATTTTCTACCCTCAGCTGGTGTCCTGATGATTTTTTTATGTCTAACAAGTCAGTCTAAAATCCTCTATAGGCGTTCAGAAAAGTTGATATCTGGTGGTTATGAAGGTCATGACAAATGCTTTGCATCCATTTAATATTTATTAAAATGGTTAGTAAAGTCCTATAGCCAGTGGATGGTGTAAAGACATCTTGAGAAGATTTCATTGTAGGACAAACAGAATTTCTTTTTATTGATTTACAATGTCTGCTTTAAGAGGACACGTAAATCCAAAGCATGCAAGAAAAATGTCTCCTAAAAGTTCCTTTCTTTGAATATATCACTCTTTGTTTATCTCCCTTTATATCAGTGCACATGTGGCAACTGGGTGATGTATCTTTCAAGTTCAAAATTGACACAAACAAACGCTCCCTTACTTGTTCACAAAATCTATCCACACGCATGCTGCCTGATGCTAATAAGTGGCAATCATCATAATCTATACCCACACTCCAGCGAAATCCCTGGTTGGACATTAGCTGCATGTTGCTGGCCAATAAATAACTGGGCAAATAAAACGGCTGTTCTGCGAGGCACAAAATGTTCCATGGAGTATGCAAAATAGGTCAATTACGGCCGATGGTAGGTCATTCCAAGCCTATTCCTTTTTATCGACTCTCGCTGCAAGGCCTCGGGAAATAAGGTACGTCACAATTCATCGTTGATGCCGGCTCATTTCTTTTTTCCCACAGAGAAGAGTCGCCGGAGGAAATGACACATCTCATTTGTTTTACAAGCTTCCACTTGAGCATTTTTACCCTCTTTTCTCATACACACTTCAAAAAACCTTGAAAATTTGCAAGTTTATTTACTCACTGCTTGGAACTTTAAAGATTAAGTGTTAATTTTTGGATATTGCCCAAGACAACCAAAACAATTGTTTAATGTCTTTTATATATGAGAGTCACTGTTATTTGTTTCCTGGAGGTGAATTACACATCTGAAAAGATTCAAAATACACTAAAGGAATAATATGTAGACGTATTAGGATTGATAATGATTTTGGCATTGCTTCTCACGGGAACGTTTGATCAGTCAATACTTTATACAGTCGGTACAATTCTCATAGCACACTGTCTGGGCTTTTCAGTGTACACAGGGGGGAGGGGGGGGGGGTTAGAGTTGGCTACTGATATACTCTTCCATTTCTAAATTCCAGAATAAAGAGAATGAAGATCAACTAGTAAGGGCACAAAGTTTTAGAAGTTTCAGAGACCATTGGCAGAAACACTGATGGGTGTCCTATCTTAAATGTCAGCAGCTCATCAATAAAGGTTTAGGGCCACTCATTAAGTTTTGTTGCATGGCTAAATGAAGGCTGTAATGGACCTTCATTGCCTAAAGGAAAGCAGTCATCATCAGCATGCTCACAATGACTTTGCCTTACAGATCACCAGTTCTATCAGTTCTATCACATTTCCTCACAGCCCTTGCGCTCCCCTCATGTTTTCCTTCGGCTGTGTTTAATCCTGTGTTGTATCCATTTCTGCCAATGTCCTGTTCTTCTTCTCCTCCTATTTCCTGTCAGTTCCTAGAAAGTTCCTCTGCTATAAACACAGCTGTCATGTCGACTGGCTGACTGAAAAGCAGCCAGCAATGACAAGCAGCTCCAGCTTGGGTTTATCAGAGTGCCAGAGTGCCATGTAAGGTCCTCAGATAGACAAGCGCGCGCACACGCGCGCACACACACACACACACACACAAACACAGTTTTGATTTAAAGAATCAAATTAATCCAGTATCTATCTATTATTGGTTAATACACTGCATAATATATGGACATAGGTTCGTCTGATTTGAGTCTAGAGTCGACATTCAGACTGACGGCAGAGGGTCTGGGCACCTTGGCCACTTAGAATGGATAAAGACAACGCAATAAACATATGAGTGAGAAGTAAAGCAAACAATGACTTTTTATTTTGTGCCGTGTCACATTTAGGTCCATGAAAACGTTCCTACAAAACCAGACTATGGAAGAAAATTAGGATTCCAGCATTTAATTCATCTTAATTAATAATTATTGCCACTATTGTAAACACATGACAATCTTACTTCTTACTTTGAACAGGGTAAGTGATTGGTGTACACCACAACCAATCAGAGGTTGACATCAAACTCCTGACATTTCAAGCCATGTGTCCTTATGCATCAGACATTCAACTAAAGTTAGAATAAGGTTTTGATCAACACTTTTTCCCTTTCTTCCAACACTGTAGTAGCTCAAGTAGTAGATATTGGACTGCACCACCAAGCTGCCACTGCTGGATCCTTAACCATGCCTTGACCCATAACTGGTCAGATACAATAAATAAATGTGAATTTGTCATTATTATTCTTATTATTATCATTATCAGACAGGTCGCCAGTCCATCGCAAGGCCACACACACACACACACACACACACACACACACACACACACACACACACACACACACACACACACACA
>JAOTRA010000034.1:6421538-6431718 GCA_026260255.1 Pseudolaguvia tuberculata
ACACACACACACACACACACACACACACACACACACACACACACACACACACACACACACACACACACAGACACACTCACTCCCTTGGGCAATTTAGAGTCACCAATCAACCTAATGTACATTTTGGGGGAGGTAACCAGAGTAGCCGGAGGAAACCCAAGCGCTGAAAGAACATGAAAACGCCACACAGGAAGATTCCTTGTCGGGAAATCGAACCTTCTTAGTAGTGATGCGAATGTGCTAACTAAGCCACCGCCACTGCTTCATTATTATTATTATTATTATTATTATTATTATTATTATTATTGTTGTTATTGTTGTTACATTCTTCCTTAGCAAAACATATCTGTAAAACTATTATATATATCATATTTTGTCTGAAAAACATTTAGTTTATGGAAGATGTCTAAAAATGCAAGCTGATTGTTTAATTGTCAAATGAAACATTACATATCTGTGGATGCCCAAATAAACCCAATATACAGGTCAATTAATTCAACAGTGTCTTGGTAATATACAATAAGTCCTCTAGGTAACAGTAATTGCAGCATTATCAAATGAATATGAATTATTTAATTAAAATTTTATTAAAAATCCATTAATGAAATTCAGTATAAACATTAGATATTTCCGTTGTCGGTTTTACATCTCCATATCCACCTGCATGATGAGAACATTTAAAGAGAAAAGGGTTTTCACCTAATTTGGGGTCACAGGGATCTGCTGGAGCCAATAAAGTCTATATGATAAGCAAGAATAGTTTTACCTTTATCCATGGTTTTTCTGCAATGTTTCTGGTAATACTTACACCTTGTAATCAGTATTATACTGGACACACAATTATGTGTGTGTGGCCAGGCTTATTTTCAATTGGACTTTTTTTGAGCTATTACAAACCCAAACACATAACCCAATTTGCATATTGTTTTATAACTCTGTGCTGCATGCAAATTCATTCAAACAATGATTGTTTGGCAACAATGCACTCAATATCCCCTGGCACACATACACAAATGAAAGTGTATGTTATTTATGATTTTAGTAAATCAGAGAATCTAATTTAGTATGTCTACCAGTTAGCATTTTCACACATTTTATAACAGAACATTTTGCTTATTCAGTTAACAATGCCTGACACTGTGGTAGCTCAATTGGTAGCTCAGCGGTTAAGGTGTTGGACTGATCACAAAAAAAAAACCTCCCAGCACTACCAAGTTGCCACTGCTGGTTGGCTAAGCAAAGCTTTTAATCCTTCTCAGATACAGTAGATAAATGTATGTTTTCACATGGCAAATGCTAGAAATGTCTTTCGAACACAGCACTAATATCTCCTATGCAGTCGATCTAAAATGTAGAGTAAAATAATAATTCATTCATTTTCTAACCCATTTATTCCCTAATTCGGGGTCACAGGGTCTGCTTGACCCTATCTGTGCACATTGGCCGAAAGCCAGGTGTACACCCTGGACAGGGGGCAGTCCATCGCAGGGCCCCAAACAGACAAACAACTACTCAAAATCACTCCTATGGTCAAAAAACAGATCCCGCACTCAGAATCGAACCCGGGACTTTCTTGCTGTGAGGTGTGCCACTACACAATAATAATAACGATTGTTATTGGTATTATTATTATTATTATTATGCTGATATTGGAAATATAACAGTAGGTTAATGGATTGGTTCCACTTGGATCAACCAAATTCATTTTTTTTATTCTAAGCCCTGCTTAAATCCATTTCTTATTGAGCTCATGCTGAACATAAGGAGGTCATTCAGATTATTAGGATGAAGTTAGCCCACATGTAAAGGTGGCCCAGTAAAGTATTGTGTTTTAGTCAAGGATGTGGTTGAGGTACGGTGCATAAGCCATCGAAATAATATTTTCTCCATTAGGTTTAGTAGAATTATTTCCTGTAAGCCCAGTGACAGACAGTAAGTCTTCTGTGATAAGATTTGACAGTTATAAATTTACTCTAGTCTAGATATTTGTGGTAGTTCTTGGTGGGGGTGGGGTTTGAAGGGGAAAAGGGTTATGGGAAACGAGGAAGTCAGAGTGTCTCTAATCTCTGATTTCTAACATTCCCTTGACAAAAGCACTTTCACAGAAATCACATCTATTGCCGGATATCCTCTGAACTCTGGGTAAAGCGATTCCTCTCTCTGTCTGCTGCCGACTGGCTGTTGGACAGCTGTACAGTAAAGCAGGTTATAGGTTAAAGGTAATTATTTTGGTTAACACTTTATGTCGGCGGTGCTTAATATGAAAGATATACTCAGCACAGAAATGTAGATTCCTTTTAACAAGGTCTTCACTACGGATTTTTTCCACATTACCTTTAAAGCACAAACATTTAAAGTGCATGATCCAATCAAGAGAAATCGGATACATGAACATCAGATGGTTTACAACATATGTTGGGAAATTATGAAATACTGCAATCATGATGTCATCTCTGAGACCCTTTGACTCTAGAGCTGATGTCAACTCCAGCAACAAAACACAGCACCTATATTAACCGATTTAATTAATTAATTGAAAGAGCATTGGTGGCTCAAATGGTTGTTGATCATGAGACTAGGAAGACCTGGGTTCAAGCCCCACCACCACAGAGGAAGACCTGTGCTCAAGCCCCACCAACGCCAAGTCCATTATTGTTGGCTTGTTGAGCAAGACCCTTTACCCTTCCTGCACCAGGAGTGCTGATATAGCTGATATATAGCTGATATATCAGCTAGTGATATATCCTCGGCTGTGACCACCAAACGTTTAAGGTGGGATATGCAAAGAAAAATATTTCATCAGATATCGGCTGGTGTAGAATCATTCATTCATCCTCTAACCCGCTTATTCGTTAATACGGAATCATATGGGTTTGCTGTAGCCTATACCAGAGCACAAAGTGCAAAATGCAGGTCACCAGTCCATTGCAGGGCCACCACACACACACACACACACACACAAAAATTGTAGAATAATCAAGGAACCTAATATACATTATTTTGGACTGTGGAAGAAAAACAGATTACCCCGGTGAAAACCCATGCTAGCGCAGAGAGAACATGCAAGCACTGCACATAAATATCTCTTGCCCGAGAATCAAACCTGGGACCTTCTTGCTGCATATGTGATCGTTTTCACAAAAATGTTTATCAATCACATGTGATATTTTTGAGTGTTAAAAAGTGAGACACTGAAAATAGGCACTGAAACAGATGCCAGCTTTCCACCACAGTGATTGGTCTAACTAGATTATAGTCCTGCTTTATTCTAGTTGAAGCAGCTACTGATATAAAGCCACGATAACTAGGCTTTGGAGGAGGCGGAACCATGTCACTTGACAGCTTTTTGATTTATATAACCATGTGAGGGGCTGCCACGGCAACTGCAGTCTCCCTTCATCGTAAGTGGAAAAAGTGGCAGGTTAAGAGTGGCTTGGAGGCACATGAAAGAAAGGAAGCAGTGAAAACCAGCACTAGATCTGCTTTTGATACTTTGCCTTATTAAAATTGAAGATTTAGTCTGAAGCTAGATGTTGCTCGATTAGTTTGCGGTGTCAAATAAACAAATGATTCATCCCTTTAATATGAATGTGTTTCATATTGCTCAGTCCTTTTCTCAGACTATATTGTTCTATATTTTTATTAGCATCTTTCCCGCTACAGAGACTCCACCGATATGCACAATAACACTGTCTGTATCTGTATCCACTTCCTGGTACAAATATTTAGATCTGTTTCCATGTTACTTCGTACTGTGCTCATATCTGTCTTTGTATCTGTTCAAATCACATTATTTGCTTCATTTAACTACACCCCATACCTCCTTAGCTGATCTCACTAATACTGTTGTAGCCGAATGAACCCAAATCTCACATTAAACCCGAACTGTATAGAATATGTTATACAAACATATTAATCGTCATTCGCCACCTGAAGATCATTCTATAGCTTAAACAGTAAAGCTATTTCTTCAGAGGACTTTTCCTGACTCCTGACCATCACGGCACAGAAGGAGGTTACTACACAAAAGGAAATGCTTGATTCGCCTTTATATATCAGGTACTTTGATCCCTTATGTACTCCATTATAAATAGAAGACAATTGCTGGAGGGCCTATTCATGAAAGTGCATAGATCTCGTCCTCTAGAGGTATGATGGATGGACAGGATAAAGAAATGTGCTGTGCCCAGCTGCTAGCTTCCATCAGACCAGGTTAATGTAGCTATCTCAGCCAGAGACGTTAAATAAACATAATATAATGTCGCAGTGTGTCACAGCAGGGCTGTTCTTCTTATCACTGAAAAATATTAGCCAACAGATTCTTATCTTATTTTTATCTTCAAGAGGCATTCAAGAGCACTGTGTAAAATAGCCCAGGACTGGTGTCAACGTTTGTAAAATGATGTTTACAGTGCCACATGGCAGACAACGATACCTTATTTTAGATTTTGCACCTGACAGTCATGTTCAGCGGCAGCAGGTTTGCACCTGTAGCTTCTTTCCGTCTCAATGAAACCGAGCTTAAAATACCCAGCATGCACTTCAGCCTGGTGTCTAATAAGCGGAAGATGGGATAGTTGTCAGTGACAAACACACAACAACAGTTTAGTGAGGAAAAAAGTGACACGACAATCAAGCAAGGCTTTGATCTAAGTTTCGTGGTCGCTTATTACTCTTTCACCCCAAAACACAAATATGATGAAATGTATCAGTCTTCATCTGGGAGATGTTTAGTTATGACAATTTCAAATGCAATCAGAAGCTACTTTAAAGTTTGTGTGAACGCATTTTACGAAAGTAACATCTATTACATTAGGTCATCAATGCACACTGGAGCTAATCTGTTAGTGCTGGCCTGACACCTGTGAGGAAGACTGATAAAAACGTTACTTTGCAAAGCCAATAAATGGCAAATGACTTTTACTACTGCTGAAGCATTCATAATATTGATGGAGCAGAAGTCGATATCAACCTCCATACATCCTCATATAATATCATTCCATCTTTGTCCAGAAAGAAGAGCAAAAACCAAGAAGAGAAGTACAAAAATCAATGGCCATCCCTGATATTAAAATAAGTCTGAGAGTTCATTCCTAATGGAGATAAAAAGGTTACAAACAGCTTTGTTGGGAAAAAAAACAACAAAAAAAACCAGACTGGACTTGGCTTTCATCTTGACACGATTAGACCCTCATTAGGTTGCTAATTATTTGGCATGTCTATATTTACTGTTGACAGTGCCAGCATGCCTCTTGACTCTCACAGAGCACAGAGTGAATATTTCACAACAACAGTGGGCTTGCAATGCATAGCGCCAAGGGTTGCCAAGTGCACTAATCGATTAGAGAAAGGACGATGCATAGCAGCGTTATAATTGAAATAAATTTGCCATAAACAGATAAACAACCGGCTGAGGAGAAAGTATTTCAGGAGCGTGGTGATGCAATGGCATTTTTTTCTCCCCTTTTGCCCTTATACCAAGTGAAAAATTATCATTCTGATAATGATTTTATGTCGGCGCAGGATGTGCCCTACTTTCTCAGACTTCAACAGGGTTTGCTGGAAGAAGCTTTGGGATTAAGCTGCTAACGTTCAGTGCTGTTGTCAATTCTAATTATGTGACTTGTGTAGACTATTACACTTTAAGTGTTATTTTTTTCCCACTGATATTTTTGGCTCTTCATGATAGATTTTGCAGAAATATTATAGAATAAGGGTGCAGATTGACAGAATAGTTTATTCATTAACGGTTTGTAAAATAAATATATCAAAATACCTCAGGCTTTCCACCTTATATACCTTAAGTTTTGAAAAATAAAAAATATCATCAGCGACTTTTATATGCATTGTAGTCAGGTAAAATTTATCATCATGTCCCAAGAGAATAAAAGAAGAATCATATTATTCCCATTTGGCTATCATTTTAGCCCATAACACGGTTGCCACTACCTGTAAATCACCATTTGAAATTAAACATTTCAGGAAGTCCGAAATTAAATAAATCTGTATTTTAGCAATGATGTCCCATGCACTTTTAAGCATATATTTTGATACCTGATACCGGGACTTGCATCATCCTTCTCATCATGCTTCACCGCACAATATTCGCACACAATAATGACACACTTTTACACATTATCAACATATTTTCAGAACAGATGCTTGAAACTAGACTAGAACACCTAACATTAAATTCAGCACAAAAATACCATTATACCTAATGAATACCTTTACTTATTTATTGCATTGTTTTTTTTATTCCATTTTTTTTACTTGTCAGACAATCCTAAAAAGCATTTTATGCATGCTGTTTTATATATAGTTATGTATGTGGCATAAAATTAAACTATAAAATTATTATTAGTTCATTCATTCCTTGTTATTTTAACCATGGGCGTTTGCTAGAGCCTATCACAGCGTTGCCAGCCGTTTACAGGACCACACACACACACACACACTCACTCCAATGGGCAATGACCAATTTAGAATGACCAATCCACCTAATGTACATGTGTTTGGTCTGTGGAAAGAAACCAGAGTTCCTGGAGAAAACCCATGTAATCATGCAGAGAATGTGCCAACTCCACACAGATAGAACCCTTATTGCTGACCATCTTGCTATAAGGCGATCATGTTAACCACTACGTCACGATCCTATTGTATTATATTTATATTATATAACATTTTAGTTTGAATTCGGTTTCCGATGATATCGATGAGATGAGACACTCAATAAGACACTCGACTTGTGAAGCTAATGGTGATGAGAGAAACCCAGAAATCTTGCAGCTACCCATGTCCAACATAGTTCTCTTCACTTTGCAGGAAGCATAGCAAGTTTAGAATAGATCAGACCCTGCAGCTACAGTTCTGCCCTTTAGGTTTTAATCGTCCTGAATAATGGATGTTCCGATTGGTATTATTTGCAGCATGAGATTCACTGTTTCACTGATTCAGAACTTTAAGATGACAATCAGGATGTTGTTATCAACTGGAACAAAATAATATTTTGGACAGGCAGTATAAAAGCTAAACATCTATGACAGCACAAACCCACACACAGTCAACCATCTGGTTGAAGACACCACAATCAAAGTAAAGGGGAATGAGTGACTTACTGGAGTGTATATCTCGATGGCAGTAGGAGTGGAGAGTAAAGTGACAGCAGATCAGGACAGAGTGAGAGAGAGAGAGAGAGAGAGAGAGAGAGAGAGAGAGAGAGAGAGAGAGAGAGAGAGAGAGCATAGCAAAGAATAAAAGTGAAACGAAGTAGCTCAGTTTGCAGCGTTTATAAAACATTGCCCCAAAAGGCAAATTTAAACTATATCTCTTTATTATCAGTGACAAAAGAAAAGAAAACTGTCCTGCATAGTGCATCAGTAGCTCAAACAAATCTATAGCTGAACCACTATCAAGGTATGTGTCATGCTTGGTCCAGCATATACAAACAGAACATTTCCAAGACTTATAGTTAAGGTCACAACGAGAACAGTGTACATGTAATGCCACCAAGATTTTTTACATTTATACCAGTATTTTGCAAACGGCCTTATCCACTCACTCATTTTATAAATGATTGAGGGCCTTGATCAGGAGCTAACATTGGTAGCTTGGTGGTGCTGGGAAACCTAACTCTGGTCTTTCTTGTATGAGTTTAACACCTGTACTATTAAGCCACCACTTTTCTAGATCAAAGCAATAATTTGAAGCAAATCCAAGTTCTAGGACTAGAAGAAAAGAACATGTGATTATTCATTTATTCATTCATTCATCTTTTTACCCGCTTATTCTCTACTTTGGGGTCACAGGGGTCTGCTGGTGCCTATGCCAGCTCACATAGGGCGAGAGGAAGGGGTACACCCTGGAGGGGACACCAGTCCATCGCAGGGCAACACATAGACAAACAACCACTCACACACACATTCACACGTTCTTACCTGCTTATTCCCTAATTCAGAGTCAGTGGGATTTGGAGCCTATCCCAAACATAGAGTGAGAGCAGGGTACACCCTGGACAGGTCACCAGTCCATTACAGGGCACACGTAGACAAACAACCACTCACACACACATTCTCGCCAATTCTCGGTAGACTCGCCAATCAACCTCATCTGCATGTTTTTGGACTGTGGAAGGAAACCGGAAACCCACACATGCACGGGGAGAACATGCAAACTCCGCACAGAAAGATCCCCGGCCCGGGAATCGAACCCGAGACCTTCTTGTTGTGAGGCGATCATGATAACCGGTACACGAACGCGCCGCCCCTCATGCCGCCATGAATACTTTTATTGTTATATTTTATTCTTGTTATTTTCTTCAAAACTGGATCAAAAGAACCTTTTTAATTGTTTGAAAGAAAGAGTCTTTAAATAATTGCACTGATGGAGATGTGTTGATTAAGAGATGTGTATGGGGCAGTGCCATTAAGGTGATGAATGGATAAAATCAGTATTTGTTTTAGTGTCCATCATCCAAATTCTAATTGTCTGTCAATAAACAGCAGCATCATTTCCATGTGATTATGTTTGATTCCGCCATATGGCTTCACTGCACTTCCTGCTAAATCACCTCACGCCGAGCAAAGACATAAATTTAAGTTTTATTGATGGTGTGGATGGAAATGATTAGTGAGATAAATTAAAAATTGCCAAAAAAAAAAAAAAAAAAGGAAAAATGAGTTACAAACAGCTTTTGCTTTTTTTTTTTTTTTTTCTTTTCCTCTTTTATTTTTAAATGAGCTTTTCTAATGAATGTGGGGATTTGATGAGTTGGTTAATTGTGTCAATAGTAATTACTTCTCCTTTGGCTGGTATTGCAGTATTTTTATGCTTATGCATGTTTTCCATGTGTGCTTTCGGATCTGTAAACCTTTAGCAAACAGCTTGTTAATCTGAAGCTACCTTAGAAACACACACTACCCCTTTATTCTGGTCACCTCTATGCTGAGCATGGGGTCTGTGATATTATCTGCCTCAGGTCATGACAGTGTGTGAAAAATGCATTGGAGTAAAAGGATTAAAGAACCAGGCTTTGGCCCATCTATCTATAGCATTTAACATTTGATAAAACATAAAAAATGGATTTTGAATTGCTACAGATAGGTAGGTTTGTAGGTAAAGGGTAAACTAAACCGGTTCCAAACTCGTTACATGGTTGAATCGTACATGTCCTTTTTTTTGGTTTGCACTCTAACTCTTTCTTTCCATATATTGTTCCAAATGACATTTATCTCTCCCATTAATCTTACTACAGATTAGATTTTTATATTAGTTTCGGCTTTCACATGCAATTCACTCTGGTCTTAGTTTCACCTTCATCTTCTAATAAGGCATTTCTATCCTGAGCAGATAAGTGTTCTATTCTAGAACCACCATCTCAACATCTCACAGGGCTCCATAACCCAAACCATGTCAACCATCATTTAAGAAAATCATTAGCATTATCTATAAAACACTGGATGACGCAGTGACGTAGTGGTTGCCTCACAAGTCCCTCACAAGTCCCTGGTTCGAATTACCGGGTCTGGGATCTTTCTGTGCTGAGTTTCCATGTTCTCCCCGTGCCTGCGTGGGTTTCCTCTGGGTAAGCCTGAATAAATGGGAGGGTTGCGTTAGGAAGGGTATCCAGCGTAAAAACTTGCCAAGGAGTAAGTCGCTGTTGCAACCCCTAATGAGAGCAGCCAAAGGAAAAGATGCATGGCACAGAGTTGGGAAAACCCGAAAGAAGTAACGAAGAAACCAAAGAACAATGAACAAACAAAGGAACCGAATGGAAAGTTATGAAGAGGAGACTTCATCAAAAAACAAAGGAGAATATAGTCAAAGTACAAACAAAATAAATGAACAAATGAATGAATGACCCAATTAATGAATAAATTCATTCTTCTTCTATTTCATCTTCTATTCTAATTTTGGAATCAGCAAGAAAGGCAGGAATAGAACCCGGAAATTTCTTACTGTGAGACAATCATGCTAACTAATAGGATACACTATATTTATATATACCATAAACGTGTGGTAGGCGGTGCGGTGTTGTAGTGATTAGCACGGTCACCTCACAACAAAAAGGTCCCAGGTTCGATTCCCGGGCCAGGAATATTTCTGTACTCCGGTTTGCTCCCACAGTCCAAAAACATGCAGATTAGGTGGATTGGTGATTGTAAATTGTCCATAGGAGTGA
>JAOTRA010000034.1:6471835-6489181 GCA_026260255.1 Pseudolaguvia tuberculata
ATATATACAGTGAACACGTACCAAAACAAACAAACAAAGGGAAGGGCCGAAAGGGCCTCAGGAAACTCTAGAAGGGCCGAAGGCCCCTCAGAACACTCTAGAAGGGCCGAAGGGGCCTCAGGAAACTCTGGAGGAGACCGAAGGGCCCGAAGGAAACTCTGAGGGGACCGAAGGGGATGCGAGGGAAACTCAGGACCGAGTGGGACTCAGGAGGGACCGAGAGGGACTCAGGAGGGACCGAGAGGGACTCTGGAGGGACAGAGAGGGACTCTGGAGGGACAGAGAGGGACAGAGAGAGACTCTGAAGGGACAGAGAGGGACTCTGAAGGGATAGAGAGGGACTCTAAGGAAAGCACAGGGGACTCAAAAGACAACATCAGTCTACGCTGCATGGGGGCGGAGCCTCGCCTGCTGACGCCACGCGAGGGGCGGAGCCCAGTTCGCCGCCTTACAAATTCATTAGTTTACTATACTGATATTACAAACTGAAATAAATCGGTTTTGCCAACAGCATTAGTGTACTTATAAAAACTGATTAAACAGAAAGTGTAAAAACAATCTACCATTTTAAATGGAAATTCTAATTGACATCTTGAGTTGCTGCCATAACTGACAAAGAGAGTGTAGACTGAAGGGGTCTGCTGGAGCTTATCCCATTGCACATAGGGCGAGAGGCAGGGGTACAGCCTGGACAGGTTGGTTGATGGATATCCCAGTGGCATAGTGGCTAGCACGGTTGCCTTACAACAAGACAGTCCGGGGTTCAATTCCCAGGCAAGATTCCAGGGATCTTTCTGTGCAGAGTGCTTGCATGGGTTTTTTTTCAGGTACTCTGGTTTTCTTCTGCAGTTGATTGGTGCCCAAAATAGTTAATGTGAGTGTGTGTGATTGTTTGCCTATGTTAGGACCTGCAATGGACTGGCAACCCGACTCTTGCCCTATGTGCACTGGGATAGGCTACAGCAGACCCCTGTGACCCCAAATTAGGGAATAAGCAGGATAGAAGATGAATGAATGAAAGAATAAATCAATGAATGTAAATCTGATTGACTGCCCACCACAAATTTTTAACATAGTTATAACTATGGCATAACCTTCTGTCTGTTCACATATTAAATAAGGCTTTAAAATGTATGTGTAATTTAATCGGTTCAAGATGTTTAGGGTGGTGAAAAGGTCTCTTCTGTAGCACAAGCAAAAGGTTAAACCAGCAGAAGGAAATTAATACGTCTTAATGACATTATAATGAATGAGAAAATAAGAACCTTCATTTATTAAACGAAGTCAAGTGTGAGGACTTGTGAACACATTCATTATAAGCACGTGGCACGCCAGACAACTGACACGTCAGCGAGGTAATGATAGCCAGGAGTGTAGTGATTTACCTCCAGGGTAGATGAATCGTACAAAGCAGGTTGAGGAGCTCTTGACTGCTCAAGAGGTTTACTTCCTTTCTTTCCTTTTTGTTTTCTGCAAAGGCAGATAATGAATAACAAGCAGGTGTCGTTTTCACAGCTAATTTGGGTTTTTCTGTCAAAGCTTTGAGTTCTTTCGGACGGAAAGTTAGATTGTGCTTTCACAGTGCAAAATTTTTGAGCAGGTTGATTAGTGATATGTGTTTGAATAATATAAAAGTTAGTAGGCATATAAAAACTATGAAATACCAAAATTAGCAAACTATCACAAATTCCTGTAATTCATTCATTTATTCATTATCTTATTCCTTAATTCCTTTATTCTTAATAGGGCAACATATAGACAAAGAGTCACACACACACACACATTCACTCCTTTGGACAATTTAGAATCACCAATCAATCTAATCTGCATGTTTTTGAAGGCGCAGGGAGAACATTTAAACTCCGCACAGAAAGGTACCCGCCCAGGAGTCAAACCCAGGACCTTCTTGTTGTGAGGTGACCATGTTATTCACTGCGCCACCGTGCCGCCCAAATTCCTGAAATGATTTGCAAAAATAAAGCCATTTTTGTTTCAAATATGTACCAGCTTTAGTCTGCAGGTACAAACATTCATTCATTCATTTGCTCACCCACTTACTCCCTAATTCAGTGTCACAAGGGTTTTGCTGGAGCACATAGTGCGAGAGACAGGGGTTACACACTAGACAGGTCGCCAGTCCATCGCAGTTTGTAGTATATGTTATATTATTTTAGAAATATATTTTACGGTGTAGAGAGTTTATAGGGTTTATAGTGCTGACACCCACATGTTTTGGTGCGACCAGGATTTGATTCCGGCTTTCTGGTCTCACCCCTCTTCGCTCCTCCGTTTCATCTTTCTCTTTTCTGTCAATTGAGGCACAATGGACAAAAGATATCGCAATGCATATCGGATATCGCATTATCCAGCATGCGTATCTTCAATATAATAATACATACAGGTCTAGAGATCTGTTATGACAGACTATAAGCTTGAATAGCTTATAAATAAATTTTCTTAAAGTTTCAACAGCAACAGTATAATGGTGCTTAAGGCCAATGTTTTTTTTTAATCAATCTGGACTTTGTAACCAGAAAGCATCTCTATTTAAACTACAGTCTTGAGCATAAACATTGGAATTAACGGAGTTTCAGTGAAAAAGCACAAAGGCTATCAATGGGAAATGAGTTTAAACAAGTGAGCTAACTCATTGATATAAATATAGATCAATACTTTTCCTCTCACAGATCTGAGTGGAATAAGTTCAGAAACGAGCATCACTCAGTATGCTGGCTCTTCATCTGTGGATTTTATTGGTCTATTTAATAAATATTAATAAGTACCTCTTCTAAATCTACCTTTAAAACATGTCCCTGCTTAAATAATTAAGGGATTTTTACCTTGCTGAGTTTTGCAGTGCAATGCTGCTTTTGTATTTTTTGAACCATTACTTTCATTAGGCTTTTTTTTTTTTAGCAATACTAAAGCAACATGGTGACCCTAGAGAACCTGGGAAAGCGTGAGCCACCTGTCTGTTCCTGGGGCTAAAGGATTTACAGCTTTGAGGCCATATGCTCCTACAAAAACAAACACGCTACATTCTAACAAATCCTCATCTCTCACAATCACATCACAGACAACATCCATCAGAAATTTGAGAATAAAGCTGAAATTGTGCGAGACAAAAACGGCAAAAATTTAAAAGCTTAAATACTAGAAACCTGCGCTTCTATTAACTAGGGAAAGACCTGAGAATAAATTATGTTCTAATTATGTTTTAGGTGTGAGAAACATTGTTAGGCAGAGAGGCTGACATTATAATATGGTGGTAGTACATGTAAAGAAATGAAATACCATGAATTTAGCTCAATTAAAGACCTGAAATAGAATACATTAGTGTGAGTCACTGCTGAAATGAGAGATTCTCCACTTTTTCTCCTACTGGCCGATTTATTGAAATTTTGATTGCTGCTTTAGCTTGAAATTTCACTCATTCATTCATTCATTCATCTACTAACCAGCTCATTCCCTAAATCAGGGTCACGGGGGTCTGGGAACTTTCTCAGTGCATATAGGGCATAAAGTAGGAGTACTTCCTAGACAAGTCACCAGTTAATTGCATTTCCACACATAAGACACATACACACACACTTACATTAATAAATCGAGTCATCAATAAATCTAATGTACATGTTTTTTTGAACTGTGGGTGGATTTCGGTGTACCTGGAGAAAACCCATGTAAGTTCTGGGAAAACATACAAAAGACCCCTTGCCTGGAAATCAAAGCATGGACCGTTTTGCTGTGAGGTGACCGTGCTAACCATTACGATGACCACTTCATTTATGGTTTCCTTAAGTCACAAATCCAGGGTTCACTTTAATACTTATGCTCTCCTAAGCGTGTAACGTTTATAACTCCACTCAAAATTCAAGGGTTGACTGACTAACGTTCTCCTTGATCAAGGAATGTTTCATTTCTCTCTCTCTTCTCTCTCTCACTCACTCACTCACCTCCCCAACACACACACACACACACACAAATGATTCAGCAAGCACAGAAGCATACACATGAGGTCCGGCCAGCCGCTTCAGAGACTCTTCCAGTATGTGAATACACATGGGCTCTTCAAAGGTAATTAGTCTTTATATTGCAGCATGTTCATCCAGTTTGCCCCCACACTGCTTTTGGGACTAAACACATGGACATGGATAATAGGTTCTGTTAATGAGCCAGTCCTTCATTATCAATCTTGCTAGAGGTTCTCTAGTTTATGAGCATGGCATGCTGTGGACAAATGAGGGGGGAAAAAATCCTGATCATTTCTGTGGTCTATGGATCTGAGCCGGATTAAGTGAATTACAAATGTGAATCCCAAATAAAAGCCCAGGTGCCCCGGTGAAAAAGAAAACAAGTGCCAATTTAAATACACCATCACACTCAATTCCAGTCTTTTTCTAAAGGGGAGGGGGAGGGGGGTGCTCACTGTGCCCTGCACCACCTGGTCAAAATACTAACAGCTGACTTGTTGTTGACCTGCACAATACGTATAAACCACTGGTTGGCCTCTGGCAACTTCAGGGTCCACTCTACGTTTGTCATTTAACACAAAGACCTGTTCTATGGCAGGATTTTGGGCAGCTTTACAATTCAACATGGTGTGATTCACATTCGAATAATGCTTATTAGCTTCAGACTCATCCTTGAGCACCTGAGCATCACAAACACATGCGATTTTTAACATCTTATTCCGGATTGATTTCCATATTTGCTATTGGATGAATTGGATGACATTTTACTCCAATGTTGTGCTGAATTCCTTCAGCTCCAACAGTATTAGTGAGATCAAACACTAATGTCAGTTAAGGAGGTCTAGGGTGGGTCAGTTGCCATTCCAGTTCATCCCAAAGGGGTTCAGTGGTGGTAAGATCAGGACTTTGTGTTGAACAGATGTGATAGTGTTCAGAGGTTTTGTCCTCTAGGTCATGGTTGTGCTGAAGTCTTTTAAACAACTGTGTGCTTTCATATTTTAGCAACAGGTTGATAAGGAACTACATATGGATCTGATGGTCAGTTGGCCAAAATCTTTTGGCAATATATTGAATGTTGCCGAGTTAAAGAATTTATCATAGTGTGGCGGTGATGAGCAAGAGTGCAAGTGGTGGGTTTTACCGTGGTTTTGATTAAGCACTTGATTTATGTCTATCCTTTGCTGTAGGTTCGGTCTAGTGACACCCTGCTACAACTCTAATTAATTTCACCTGATCCGCTAAACATGCCTTCTTTTGGCTTGTTTAAAACTCATCTAGGAACTGAGTTTGACACTCAGCCAGGCTTCTTCTAATTAAAGGCACAAACAAGGGAATACTAAATAAGTATAAATTAGATGAGATTAACAGGTGTTTTTGTATTTGTACATAATTCATTCATTCAGTCATTCATTCATTCATCTTCTTATTCCCCAATTCCGGGGATGCTGGAACCTATCTGAGCGCACATGTGACGAAAGACAGTGGCACACCCTGTATAGTTCACCAGTCCATTATAGGGCCACACACACACATACACACACACACACACACACACACACACACACACACAGACAACACACACACTAGCACTCACTCCTAAAGTCCCTATTCAAAACCCAATGTCCATGTTTTTGGACTGTGAGAGGCCACCTAGAGAAAGCCCACACAAGCAGGGAGAGAACATGCAAACTCCGGCCCAGGAATCGAACCGAGGACCTTCTTACTGTGAGGTGACTGAGCTAACCTGTAAGGAGGTCAACTCAGGTTGATGGCCACTGGAGGGAGCCATCACCTGAGTTCTAGCAACTACTTCCGGTGCTGGGTAATTGGGCGTGGCCACTCTATATAAGGCCCCGCCACCAGGTAGCCCACGTGAAGTATTGTTTACCCGACATACTGAGCATTCTGGATTACTATCATTTTTGGATTACTGGCTTTTGAACTTTGTACGTTTACCCCTTGATCTTCGATTTGTCCTTGTTTATGACTGTCTCTCTAGCTTTGGTATCTGACCCTACTTCTGCCTACGTTTACATTCTTGCTCAGCGTCTTCGATTTGTCTGCCTTTTCCTCTACTCAATTAAACACTGTGGAATAATATTAAACTGTGTCTGCATTCAAAACTGCATATAACTATACAAAATAGTATAATGAATTAAAACCTTAATAATTCACAAGATGTGTTAGTGGGTTAAACAGCTCGGAATGCAGCTTTCCAGTGAAACAACGTCGTATTAATTGGAACACGGAGCTTGAAAAAAAAATGAAATAAGACTCAAATTACAAACAGCACGTGTTAGCATTTTCCTAACAATTTAATGATGTTCGTTAGAGAACAATATAATTGCTTTGAAAGGAGCTCCTAGATTGGGACAGGAGCATTGACCTTAGAGGGATTTGTTAAGGGCATCAGGCCCCCAGCTCTGTATAATTTCCTCCATGTTTAATTAAAAAGCGCAGAAAGGCACCTCACTGGCAACATTGGTTCTTGCAGAATGACACTGACCTCAACTACCTGCGTTCCCATCCTCCAAACCCCTTGACAGTCTCTCAGTCTTTCTACTGAAAGAGCTACAGGGATGTTTCTCATTACTCCTTATCTCCTAACATCAGCTTTGATAACCAGAGGGGCTGCTGCGAATTTCTTGTTATGTAAAACCCAAATGAAAGCAGAACCTAAGATGGAGCTTTGCAGGACGACAACGGAACGTTTTTAGTCTTGTAAAAGCTGCCAGCAGCTGAGCTATAGAAAGTGAGAGAATTGTTACAATGCATTTGTGTCATAGCTGCAGGAGCATTTTCTCAGTCAAGAGCAATTACAGCTGATGTGACACATTTTGCGGTCCTCAGGGGTGACAAAGGTAACATATTGACTTAGATTTGAGCTGGAAATAGAGAGAGAAAGCATGCAATTTAATCTCGGTACATTCTTCTTGAATCTATCTCATGCCGCATCTGTGATAAACGTAGTGTAGCTATGGTTCCATAAAACATGGCAATTTGGAGCACACAAACTTCAAAAAAGCGTCCGAGAGCAACCATAACACATAACGCATGAGCAATGCTGAGACCATGTGCTTGTGTAACTGCAGGATACGCAAAGCCATTGGTTGGCTGTGCAGTAAATGTTTTCACAGCCCTCCAGAGGCATGCCATGGGTAGACAGATGTTTCATTTCATGTCATGCTCTGCACCCTCTTACTCACACAAACACCCCTAAGAGACACACACACACACACCACCACAACAACAACAACAACAACTCTGTTCAATGAATGATAACGACTTCTCATTCTAAACAAGCTCAATCAAGATGTTCGAACAGTTGTCGGCTATAGAAAGAGTACATACACACCCTGGTACACACACACACACACACACACACACACACACACATTCCTCTCTCAAACAAGGTCCAGTACACTTTAGAATTTGATCCATCTCACGTTATGAATAATGGTTTTATTCATAGAGGATTAAGGCCTATGTAGCAGACAACGTTTGGTCCATTCACCCTTTGACTTCAGACATCAGCAGCAAATCAGAGGAAAAACAAGAACTTACGCGAAACGTGTCTATAACATTCTAGTTCAGATATCTACAGGTCAAGGGATAATTATTAGTTTGAACAAGATACAAAAGGAGTGTATGGGCAGACCTAATAAAAGTAAAGAGAGTTGTATTGATTCCGACTTCCAACCACAAGAGGGCACCATCACCGGAGAACTAGCTTCCTTGTAGATATAGTCGCTAGTTCTCTTTGTTGCAAAGTAGATTTTGTTATGCGACGTACTTGTTTAATCAAATGTTTGGCTGTAGAATGGATTTCTCTCATAATTCTGCTTTACAAGGATAAAGAATATTTACGAGCTTTTGTTTTGGACAGTTATGATGAGCTTCTACCCAATTCCGAATGTTTGAATATCACTTAAAACTTTCATTTATCATCCAGTGTGACAGTCAACTTTTTTTTTTTACAGCCAGGTATTTAGTAGCCAGGGTTAAGGACTTTGCTTAGGAGCTCATATAAGGCTGTTGACCGGTGGTGCTAGAATTTGAAGCCATGACCTTTTGAACAGCATCAACACTTGCACCACTATCACTTCATTCTGCATTCTTTAACACAGTATCCTGGAAGATTTTTAGCCTATAAAGAGATCATTTGTACACCTGTAACCTTGTGCTGCCATCTGTTGCCATGTTTTAAAACTTTTTGATATCCCCTGATGAATATTTGTGTGTCAGATCATATCAAAGCTATGAATACATAAAAAAAAATCAGTATTTTTTTTTCCTTTGAATAACCTAAAGAAACGGAAAGGTCAAGGGCTAAGATGTAAGCGTCATATAATTCAAGCCTCCAATTCACTGGTATTGAATGTATATGACAGAATGACTCAGAAGCGGCATATCTTAAACAACAAATTGTTGAAAACTATCAGAAACAAGCCTGCTATGATCCACTATGTGCCACTGTTTAATACAAATTCATTTATTCATCTTCTAGACCAGTTTATTCCCAATTTTGGGAACACCGAGGTCTGCCGAGATTCTTTCAGCTCCTTGAAATTTAGGAGAGGAACATCCTATGCAGGTAGCTTGTTTATTACAGGGCCACACACTTACTGCGTGGGTAACTTTTATCACAGCAAGAAGGTCCGGGGTTTGATTTCATAGCCAGGGGTTTTTGCATATTCTCCCTGCGTTTGCATGGGTTTTCTCCCACAGTCTAAAAACATTTACATTCGATTGATTGGTAACTCTAAATTGCTCATACGAGTGTGTGTGTCTGTTCATCTATGTGTGACCCTGCAATAGACAGGCAACTAATATATATATATATATATATTATACATAAAAATATATTATCAGTAAGCTTAGGCTAAATGCTTTTTAAAAACATATGTTAAATAAAAGGATGAGGATAGAATGGAATAATAAAAGCATTATAAAATTGCACTCTCAAATACTTTATTTAATAACACAAAAAATAATTGCAAGACATTAGGTTAATATTTAATAGGTTTAAATGTTTAGTATTGCTTAGTACAGTATTAAGTAATACTTGGAAATGTACCCTGCATGTTACCCCTGTAGCATCTTTTCTTTTTTCAAACATGGATCCATCTGAGAGAACATCTTGTCTACCCTGCCTGATGTGTGTTTCCGATGAATATATTATGCTCCATTTTCTTTTTTTCCCTTCCTCTCAAAGTAAAATGAATGTTGATAGCTCTATGAAATTCCATCCATTTTCCCCTCAGCGAACGTGTTTCTGCCCTCTTTTTTTGCTTCCGCTTGCCAAATGAATTCAAGAACACTTTAAATGGATCGGGGACGAACGAGTGGGAATAAATGACACTACACAGTTAAATCAACATCAGTGGCTGGAACTCTATGTTTTTTTTTTACCGCCTCAACTGCCCAAGGGACTGCTGAACTGTAGCAGCTTCGCCTTGATATTAACTGAGTTTTATCGTAACAGTCTAACAGTATCGGATCAACGGTACACAGCAAATAAAATACTTATTTAAAGAACAGCCTCACCGTATATTGCTTAAAGCATAGTTGATCCGAGCTCGAATAAATGACTGATTGATAATGATTAAAGGAGGAAATCACAACATTTCCCTAAATCACATTGGGGTTAACTAGAAACACACACACACACACACACACATGCACAAAAGGTCCACAGTTAAAACCATTGATTTTATTTTTAGAATAATTGGGATAGACTTTTTTGTGAACTCTATGTAGCCAATTATAAAAAGCAATTTTAGACTTTAGGCATATTGTTCTGATCTCTCAGTGAATACGCAACACTTTCTGGGACATGGGGCTTAATCGGCACTGTTCATTTGAAAATTTGTGATGACCTTTCACCTAATATCCCCAGACACCTGAAGCTCCAGATGGAGAGAAAGGGCTGGAAGGTTCTTCTGCTCTATGCTTCAAGCCTTCACCTTATTACAGCAACAGCTTGTGTTCCAGCGTTCCTCCAACAGAGCCTGACCTCATTTGGCAGATTGGCTTTGCCTCTATAGATGATAGGTCTGTTCAAATTCCACCCAATAGAGATTTGAAAAAAAAAAAAAAGGATGATAGATATACTGTGCAGTAACCAGATTTCTTCTTAGGAAGAAAAGTTTGGACTAAAACAGTAAAATAAGTTGATGATCTCTATTCTTTCGTTTTCCATTTTCCCAGGCTTATCAGTATTTTTTGCCAATGTATGACCTAATTCATTGCAAACCAAAAAATGTTTGCTAGCAAACCCAACTGTAGATGTTGTACAGTTTCAAAATTCTTATACTTTCGCTTATACTTCTGTCACGATTTTTCCAAGCATAAGAATAAAGGCAGGATTATTTTTTTCTTGTTCTAGCCAATCAAACAGTTTTTCCCTACTCCACGCCTCTTATGTTGTGTATACTTGATATCTGAGAACTACTGAAGGGAATATTAATACCTAAACTAATGCTATTGTTTTACACAGAGCATGCCATGACAATATATAAACATTTATACATACAGAATATTTACTGTGAGCACAAAATAGACACGATGACGTTGTCAGATACTATCAATCAAAACGGCGGATAAAAAGTATTGTGTATGGTGTTAAGCATGAACCTTTAATTACATCAATAAACGGGAATAGAAAAGGGAAAGACGTGCAGATTTTGGAAAACCTTGCCCAGAGAGCACGGCTAAAACATTATCCCCTTAGAGACCCATTTGCACCATTTCTTATTCCTGCCTGTAAGCACCCTGTTTTTGCGCCTACAACCAAATCAATTTTGATTTAGTACAACCTGTAAAACTAGAGTGAAAAAAAATATACATATACATTATATTATATACATTATATTATATATATTATATATATATATATATATAAATCAGCACAGAGTAAAGAACATCTACGTTTGGATAATGTCCATCCATGCATTAAGTAAAATAGGCAAGCCAGCAATACAAAAGCAGAGGAGAGGAGATTACCAGGGTTAAATTGATTTCTTAAGCTTCTCTGCTTTCAGTAAAGCACCGGTCAAACAGGATTTACAGGACTTCAGATGTCCATGTCTTAACAATCTGTCCTGGTGAAGACGAGCATGTCCACTTAGTCTCACAAAAATGGATAAAAATATTGCATGGATAAAATACACCTTGGGCGGCGCAGTGGCGTAGTGGTAAGCACTGTCGTCACACATCAAAAAAGCATGTTCTCCACATGCGCTTTTGTGGGTTTTCTCTGAGTACTATGGTTTCCTCCTACAGTCCAACAACATGTATATGTTAGATTGTTTGTTGATTGTAAATTGTGTGTGTGTTGTCTGTGTTTGTCAGTGTGTGGCCCTGCGTATGTGTATGTCTATCTTCTCATGCTGTGGGTGCCATGTTTGCGTAAGACAATTGCCTACTGTTTATATGCATAGAACTAATGCTTGTTTTGGATGAGATCTGTTGTGTGGGATTAAACAAGCTTCTTTATCGACATAATACTACATGTGTAATTGCATGGGTGTGTTTGTGTTTAGAGAAGAGAAGAAGAGGAGAAAGAGGGAGTGGACTAAACCTCAACCTGTCAGATGCAGTTGTGAGACACCTGTCGTCTGTGGAAATAAATTAGGTGTTGGCCCACATTTCATTTATAATAGCCTTACTTCGGGAGGTGCCACTATAAATTATGCACTGTAGAAGGTAATTGCTGGTTGTAGTCTCGTATGATATCCCTACAGGATAATTAGTAAAAGATAAGATTTCCTCAGAAGCCACGGTAGATAGATACATTGACAAACGAAAGGGTTTCTCCTTCACTGTTTTTGTGTGTGTTTGTGTGGCCCAACAATAAGCATTTTTCAAATGTGTGAGTCAAATTTAGTGCCCCTTCATATTGTCAGATAAAGCAAAATTCTGAGCTTCATAAAAACACCTCACCTTCTAAATTATGGACACAGCGCCCAGGTAATTGAGACACTTAGGCAAATGTGGCAAAAAAAAAATCATAATTTGCCAAATTGCGTCTGATACATAAACATGAGTTTGTCTCATGCATAATTTATAACCATTGCTCAGTCCAATTAACAAAAACACAACAACTCCCTCACTCAGAGCTTATTCTGACACGCAGGTTAGGTGTGTCTACAAGACACAAAAGACATTGCTAAGCCAAAAACTGTACATAATACAATCAGGCAATTTTTTTTTATAAAAAGGTGGAGCGGTGTTATAGGGGTTAACACAGTCACCTCACAACAAGAAGGTCCTGGATCCAGGTTTTCTTCAGGTACTCTGGTTTCCTCAGACAGTCCAAAAACATGTACTTTAGGTTGATTGGTGATTGTAAATTGATATAAGAGTGAGTGTGTGTGGTTCTTTGTCTATGTATAGCCTTACAATGGACTGGCGACCTATATATGTATGTACAGTGTGTATATATGTATACATACATATACTATATGTATATATACAGGGGTGTGAAAAAGTGTTGGCCTCTTTTCTGATTTCCAATCTTTTTGCATGTTTGTCACTCTGTAATGTTTCAGATCATCAAACAAATTTAATTATTAGTCAGAGATAACATGAGTAAACACAAAACACAGTCTTTCAATGAAGGTTTTTATTAGTAAGGGAAAACAAAATACTGCAAATCAAGCATTTGCGCTAACTTGCAATGAGTCTGTTCCAGCACTGTGAAGGAATTTTGGTCCAATCATATTTGCAGAATTGTTGTAATTCAGTCACGTTGGAGAGTTTTCGAGCATGAACCGTATTTTTAAGGTCATGCCACAGCATCGCAATAGGATTCAGCTCAGGACTTTGACTAGGCCACTCCAAAGTCTTCATTTTGTTTCTCTTCGGCCATTCAGAGGTGGACTTGCTGGTGTGTTTTAGATCATTGTCCTGCTGCAGAACCCAAGTTTGATTCAGCTTGAGGTCACGAACAGATGGCCGGACGTTCTCCTTCAGGATTTATTGGTAGATAGCAGAATTCATGGTTCCATTTATCACTGCAAGCGTTCCAGTTCCAGGTCGTCGCTGCATTCTTTTGGTTCGCTGGAGTCCCAAAGCTTTCGAAATGGCTTTATAACCTTTTACAGACTGATATATCTCAATTACTTTTGTGATTACTCATGTTATCTTTGACAAATATTTAAATTTATTTGAGGATCTGAAACATTAGAGTGTGACAAACATGCAAAAAGATTAGAAATCAGGAAGGGGGCCAAAACTTTGTATTATGGAGTATGTAGTGAAAGCATTTGTGTCCATGTTTATGTAGGAACAACCCTACGATTGCTTTCTATACACGTATCAGCCATCCAGCTCTGTGGATGAAAATGTCACTTACTAATCAGGGATCAGTAAATGTGAAATGTGTTGATGCTACTGCGCTACTCGATCAACAAAAGATCTTCATTACTGAAAGCAAACAACATTACTGAAAAAATGCTAGTTAAACTAGTACTCTACTGTTCCTAGCCCTAATCCATACACTAATGTCAGCAAATGATCACATGGGGAAAATGTGACATCATCTTCTATATGTGCAGGAGAAAAAAGACAGACAGCTTTGTGAGAATATTTTGTCAGTTTAATTACACTTTTAGATTTCAAGCCAGGGGTGTCCAAACTTGGTCCTGGAGTGCCGGTGTCTTGCAGAGTTTAGCTACAACTTAGCTTAACACACCTACCTCTAAATTTCAATTAGGGCTGGAGCTAAACTCTGATAGATACCAAAGAATTGCCTAATTCAGGGTCATAGGCCTCTCTGAAGGGTGGGAGTAAAGAAAGAGTACACCGTGGGCAAGTCACCATTCTATCATAGGGTCACAAATACAATCACGCTCATGTGATTCATGTAATAATTTACACTGCATTTGCATTACAAGCACAAGAACAGCAAAACATATCAGAAAGTATCATTAGCCACAGCTTTAATGTTGAGGATTACCTTCCTAAAAGCATTAGAATGGTCAAAGCTGTACATTTTACCACTACTGTGTCTGAAATAAACTAATTAAAAAGGAGAGTATAGGGAAATTTGCAGATGGGTAGGTGTCACTGGTTGTATTCCCAGGTTTGCCTTAAAAGCAGCATCTTTGAACTTTTATTGGATGAGGATGGAGTCGGCATTCTTCTCCCCTATTTCTAGAAATGTCATTCCTTTATATGTCCCTTGATAAAATTTAATAGAGAAATATTAATATTTGTGCTGTCAAATGTCAGTATGCCTGTGGAATCAGGTCATTCAAGTCATCATTATTAAGCCCTGTCTAATATCAATCTCTTTCTGAACCTGTTGTATGTCAGTTGTATGTTTGAAGATTATATGAGATAGGATACAGCATTACTTGCTCGCAAGTTAAAAGGCTACCAGGAGACTATAGCATTTCTAAAAAATTTCCTTAAATATAACTGGTGTCTCATGAGTCTCTATATCTGATATTTCCCTATTTATGGGAAGGCTGTCTAGAACTTGCTGACATGTAGCAGCACCATAGCTGACCTTGGAATGATACCCTTACTTCCTTCCTTCCCTCTTACCTCCGGAAGCTCCCTCAAGCCTTCTACTGTAATTAGGTTTGTTCAATGTGTCTGCAAGGCAAGGGTGGGCGCCAAATTTCGAGCACACCTAGGTCTGTATACTTGCATTGTTAATTCCATTAGCCCTCTGGCAAAAACTTTAATATTTAACATTCTCAATTTAGCAGCAAACTCATGTTGCCCTTTAATATTTTCTTTTTACCCCTTTCTTTCCTCATCCTTATAGTGTCACACTACAACCTAAAACACTAATAGCTGGCTAATCAATCTTATAGTCTAGCTACAGAATAGATATGGTAGAGACGAAGATCTTTTTTAAGCAGAACTCAAAGAGTCTTAAAGTTGTGTTACAATGATGATGAAACAATTAGATTTAGCCAGGAATAATTGGCTCCCCAGTTAGAACGGCTATTTTGCTGGCTAGAAACAACAATTAAGCACTGTGTTCACTGACTTAGGAACATTAGTGCTTATATCTGGAGACAGTTCAGGCATGTTGTTTATGTGTATACAGTAGCATGTAAATGCATTTTGCTATTCTAACACTTAATAATTGCTATATATATTTAGAAAGCTGTTCACAAATTTGTCTACAATTTTGTAGGTTTATTGTTAACAATGAGTGGAAGAATAACATCCAGAACAGCACATTTCCAAATAGTTATTCATCCATTCATTCATTCATTCATTCATTCATTCATTCATTGATCTTCTAATCCCTAAGATTAGAATAGAATGGATAGCACGGTCACCTCACAACAAGAGGTCGAATCCCGGGTCGGAAATCTTTCTGTGCGGAGTTTGCATGTTTTCCCCGCGCTTGCGTGGATTTCCTCTGGGTACTTTGGTTTCCTCCCACAGTCCAAAAGCATGTACATTAGGTGGATTGATGATTCTAAATTGTCCATAGGAGTGAACGTGTGTGTGAATGGTTGTTTGTTTATGTGTGTTGCCCTCCGGCGAATCGTCCAGGGTGTATCCCTGCCTCTCTCCCTATGTGTGCTGGGATAGGCGCATGAATGAATGAATGAATGAATGAATGAATGAATGAACTCTTCAACATGGCCAAAGATCTGTTTAAGATTGTAGACCTACATAGATCTGCAAATGGCTGGAATGACCTACAGGATCATTGCCAAGTAGCTTGATTGAAAGGTGACAATAGTCTGTGCAATTATTCGCAAACACAAAATAACTGTCAATCTGGGCCTTATCTTGTGGAGTTTTAATGATTATGAGAACAGTGAGGAAGCAGCCCAGACCTACACAGGAGGATGTTGACAATGATCTCAAGGTTGTTGGGACTATAATCACCAATAAACAATGATTTAAAGGAGAACAGAGTATAATTGTTGTGGTCAGATGAGACCAGATTCCAGTTGTTTGGCACCAACTCAAGTTGCAAACTTGAAAATGGTTTATGGATGGGTATTGCTGCATGACAACTCCCACAGCCAAGACAAAGAGTCTCAAGAAGAACATTATGCACATTATGGTCCTGGAGTGGCCTGGCCAGTCTCCAGACCTAAATCTCATAGAGGGAGCTGAAGGTTTGAGTTTCCAAACATGTGTTTCGAAAACCTTAATGAAACTAAAATCCCTCCTGAGATGTCTGCAAATCTGGTGCTTAAATTAGCTTTCGTATCTTAAGTAAAATAATTTCTTGTCTGTATATTTGACTTTAAATTAGATTTATCATCTATGTAAACTTAATCTTTTAAACTTTAACCATTATTGTATTTAATACTATGCAATCTCTGTGAATGTTAATATGCCAGACAACTGTTTCACATTTATGAATTTAATGGTAATATGTAGGGCGGTGCCGTGGTGTAGTGGATAGCACAGTCACCTCACAACAAGAAGGTCCCGGGTTCGACATCCGGCATCTTTCTGTGCTGAGTTTGCATGTTTCCCACACCTTTGTATGGGTTTCCTCTGGGTACTTGGGTTTCCTCCCACAGTCCATGCAGATTAGGTTGATTGGTGTAGATTTGTATTTAATACCGGACTAAAGTTCCACTGAAATAAACACTGTTTTAAAATAATGAATGTTTGTTTTAAATAAGTGTAGTTTCGACTACAGTTAAAGTGGTTTAGTATGCATAGTTTGGGTTTTATCTCCTGGGTACAGTGCAATTACTGTTGGCTATTTACTGAGCTATTCTGTTCGCATCTTCATTCCCCTCTAAGGTATAAAACCATATGTTAACAATTACAATCTTAATTTGTTCTTTTTATAAAATCTCATTATGTGTAATGAAAAATATCATTTTCTTATAAAAGCATTTTGCTTATTGATCATTTTTTTAAATAATTAAGTCTGAGCCATGTTTGTGATAAAATAATGTTGGTGTATATCCTGAAGCGTGTTTTAAATACTTTATTGTTACTTTAGCTTAGAGACACATGCATGGCAGCTGTGACAACAAAAACTTCAATGAGTAAATCTGTGAATAAATCCTTTTATACTTTTTAATGAAAAGGTAGTCTTTCAGCCTTTACTGTCCAATCCATTCGCTTACCTAGTCAACCAATATTGTGGCAGAATACACACAGTCATTAAGTATAGGTATATGTAAAATAGACAGCTTCGTTGCGTAGTGGTTAATACGGTCCTAGGTTAAGAAGGTCCTAGGTTCGATTCCTGGACATGAAGTCTTCCTTTATGGAGTTTCCATGTTATCCCCGCACTTGCAATGGTTTACTTTGGTCTCTTGACGAAAACATGTACATTAGGTTTGATATAGGAGTGTGTGTGTGTGTGTGTGTGTGTGTGTGTGTGTGTGTGTGTGTGTGTGTGTGTGTGTGTGTGTGTGTG
>JAOTRA010000034.1:6500914-6518075 GCA_026260255.1 Pseudolaguvia tuberculata
ACACACACACACACACACACACACACACACACACACACACACACACACACACACACACACACACACACAAACGTACAAAGCCTCAGTCTGCCATTTCTTTCTCTCTCTCTGTTAGTTCCCTGCTCACCCTCCCTCTACTTTCTTCCTTCTGTCCTCTCTATCGCTTCCTGTGCATTCAGACTGCTGTCTGCTCTTCTGGACGATCAGTGATTTATGTCGTCCCCAGGTGAGCATGTTCACATCAGCATTACCTTCCTTTTCCAAGGCAGTGATCTGTTTCCTTGAGCTCTCCGCTTTCGAACCCGTACCACTTCAGTGATCAGAAGCTCACTTCTGCGATCTTTCTCTCTCTCTCTCTCTCTCTCTCTCTCTCTCTCTCTCTCTCTCTCTCTCACTCTCACTCTCCCTTATCTTTCTGAAAGCCTTATACCAAATGGCAATATTGTAGAAAGAAAGAGACGTCTAGAATCCATTGACATTGACGTTCCATTGGCATATCAAGGATGGGGTTTTTTTAGGTGCTACAGCATTTAAGACAATAATTCTAGAAAAGCAAATGTAAGAAAATGATTAACAGCGATGGCTTATGTCTGTCTCCTAAAAATACTTTCATTATAATGGAAAAGTGGTAGCTCAGTGGTTACAGTGATTTAGAAAATTCCAGATTCGATGTACATCACCACCAAGCTGCCAGTGTTGGGCACCTGAGCAACCCTCCATTGCTCAGTTGTATCTAAGAAAGTGATAAGTGTAAATTGCTCTGGATAAGGGTGTTTGCCAAATACCGTAAATATAAATATAATTGAATCAACACATCAAACTGAACACTACTGTCCACAGAAACTGAAACTACAGCAAGTTCAGGCTTCATTTTCAAAATGTAATTAATTGAACAAAAAACATCTGGAAAGGAAATTACAGCAGATTAAATGCTTAATATGTTACATTATTTCTTAATATACGGTTTTCACTCAACTCGTGTTTTGAATGAAAAGAGCACCAAATCCTGAAATATCACCATCAGTAATATTACGGTTTTGTAAAATGAGACATTTTAGCAGGACATTAACCTGGTTGGACGTAGCGATTTCAGATAACACACACACATTCACACACAGTCCTTGTACTGAAATACCCATAGCTTTAATCGGGTCTGCTGTTAAAACATGCACTTGGCCTAACCAGAAAAAGAAGAATTATGCATCCAGCCTGACACAACCTTACTCTGGCAATAAAAATATCTTCTACCCAAATAAATCCGTAGGAACACAATACTTCTATAATAATTCTATCAATTACAGGTTCATACATTTATTCATTCACTCATCTGCTAACTCACTCATTCCTTAATTCGGGATCACAGGGCCTGCTGATGACTATCCCAGCACACATAGGGTGAAAGGTAGGGATACACCCTGGACAGGTCGGTACTCTTTTGCAGAGCCGCACATAGATGAACAACCACACACACAATCTCACTTCTATTGGAAATTTAGAATCACCAATCATCATACCTAACCTAACGTACACTCCTAATGTTTTTGGACAGTGGAGGAAACCAAAAGTACCCGGAGAAAACCCACAGTGAGTCCATGCAAACTCTGCACAGAAAGATCACCTGCCCACGAAACGAATCCAGGACCTTCTTGCTGTTAGGAGACTGCGCCGACACAGCCCCCCGCCATATACTTTTTTCTCTGTCTTGTCTGCTGGAATATGAGATGTTTTCAAGAATAAACCCGTAGTAGATGTTAAAACAGATTGTTGTTATGGCTCATAGGTGAATCATTACTATATGCTTACCTGGCACAGCATTCTAGCAAACAGGTTTAGTTTTCACAAGTGTCGCTTTGTTTTTATTTTGTCTTCACGGAGATATCACCACTGTTGATCTGTGTTCAGTTTCGCATAACAGACAAAGCTGCTTGAGAGAAACGGAAAGGTTACCAACATCATGGCGCATTATGCTTTTTTTTGTCTTTAGGCTGCTTTCCCGTACATCCGTGATCCGCACATTCGACTTGGCCGGGTTTTTATGCTGGATGCCCTTCCCAATGCAACCCTCCCACTTATTTGGGCTTGGGACCGGCAGTAAGGGTGCCCTAACGGCTGGGATTTTATGTGCAATTTAGACTCACCAATTTGCCTAATGTACATGTTTTTGGACAGTAGGAGGAAACCGAAGTACCCGGGGGAAACCCACACAAGCTTGGAGAGAACATGCAAACTCCACACAGAAAGGCGACCGTGCTAACCACTACGCAACCGGCCGCCCCGTCATGGCGCAGTTGGTTAATACCAACAAAATCTACTGTATCATTATATTTACAGCATTTGGCAGATGCTCTTATTCTCTGATGCTCTTAACAAATGAGTTAAGGAAACTTATACAATCCAGCAGTGGTAACTTGGTTGTGCTGCTAATTGAACCCACAATCTTCTAGCTGTGCAGCAACTTAACCCTGAGCTACCACCATATATACAACCATCTGCCTATTCTGATGTTATTTTGCACTTTTTTGCATCACAACTACCTCTTTTAATAAAAGTTCATAATTTTTTTTTTGCAACTACCTCAATACCAATCTTAGTCGGTGTCTATGTCTTTGTGTTATTGTTCTTTTCTGCTGTCTTTGTGTTTGTAAATACTGTTTGCGCTGTTCTTATTGTAAGTAATTATTGCTTATAGCCCCATGGACCTGGAGAAACGTTGTCTCATTTTATTTTATACTGATCCATCATATATGGTGGATGACTATACATGATGACTATATATGACTATATATTCATTCATTCATTCATTCATTCATTCATCTTCTTACCCGCTTATTCCCTAATTCGGGATCACGGGGGTCTGCTGCGCTTATCCCAGCACACATAGGGCGAGAGGTGGGGGTACACCCTGGACGGGTCGCCAGTGCATCTCAGGGCATGACTATATATGATGACTACATATGACTATACATGAATCTAGTTTACTAATTATAGATGATGAATAAATGTGATACATGATGTAAATTGAAGCAGAACCAAGAGATTAAGAAGGTCAAAAGTTCTCCAATTTTAGTGAACTGGTGACCACTGTGACCTCAGATTCCACTGTTATGCTGTGCACATCTGCTGTTACAGGCTCTGCTGAGTAACCAATATTCTTTAAATTCCTTTGTTCCTCTTGTATCCAGAGGTACCCCTGCCCTACATGCCACCGATTGATTGGCTTAGATGGTTTTTAATTCATCAGAAGATAGGCTGGATAGGTGGAGTAGAGAAACAGTTGGTGTCTCTTCAACCCTGACTGGCACACAATCTGACCTTTCTGGTATTAGTCCAACAGCTTAACCCCTAAGCTACCACTTCCCCACCAAGAACATGGGTTACCCAGCCTGGCTACAATGAGTTATTAGCAGCTGTATGTTTTCCAACAAGCTTTCTAATTGCCTTCCTATTAGCTAGAGTCAGGACGTTATCTTCTGTCCTGTCAAAACATCAAGACGTTTAACACTCCTAGATCAACCAAACGTTTTGTTTTTCACACTTTTCTGTGTAAGCGTTTGAGATTGTTATTTAATAAAATAACTGTAAATATTAGCATTCAGAAATCTTACAAATATAGCCACAATGTGTAAAACAGCCATGCAATTGTGTAAAGCTTAGTGTAGATGATTAAAATAAAGAGATAATAATCCATGAGTCTGTGTTGGTGTATACAGATTAAAGTCTACACTGGAATCACCAGCCTATTCTAGGTCTTTTAGTTAGATGTTAGTGAATAAGCCAAGAAATCATGATTCACTGTGTTATTCCACATTGTTGCTTCAGATTACATAGTCCACACTTTTTAATTAAGCAGCAGTGCTCCGAAACCAAGTGAGGACCATAAGAGCATGAGCCAAAGGCCAGAAGGTGGGAGGCATGTAACCTTTGTCTATTGATTCCAGATGATCCTTTTGTATCCCTGTGGATTTCATGCTGAATTGAAAGCCCTCTATAAATCTGAAATGGTAATCTGAGTGCACACAATGGTCCAGTGACAGCAGAATTTCTCCATAGAAGCTGGAGAAAGTGGTGTTTTTGGCTCATGTATTTTCCGCTGGCTGCTCATGGAGTGACCAAAGAGTGGGGTGTGTATTTCACAAAGGAAGGTATGTATTTCACATACTCCAAGCAGACTTAAAGCCTTAGGATTATAGCAGGCTTAATGCTATTTCAGACACTTACGGCTTTGACTGTGGTGTGTGGCTACAGTGCAGATGAAAATGATGTATGTTACACAGACATTTATAGACATTTAGCTTATAGATGTTGCTACATGACGGTTAACGTTAAATGGCAATGAGATATCCAGTCGATAGGATGAGGAAATAAAACAGACACTGGAACTGTTAAACATTCTTTTCATTATTGCTATAATTATCATGTTTAATTTTATTATTAGTCATTTTTTATTCGTTTCCAAACTCGATTCCATCAAGCTTGTTAAAGCCCCGTCAAGATTTACCCACATTGCTGGTCCTTGGGTCAGCAGTTAATTAGCAGTTAATGTAGAGTCTGCCTGACGACAAATTAATGGACATCAAACGAACAGCCAAAGGAGATGTCTAATTTAGATCGTGTGAAGTCCATGAGTTTTACTGGACCCCTCCACCTCCTCCTCTGAACTGCACATTCTTTAGAATTCTCCTCTCCACCCCATATACCCTAATGACCTCCCAGTACTTCAAATCATTCCTAAAGGCCTGCTGCCACCATGAGGGCTGAGAAACTCCTCCAGTCTCATTTTTGGGCTGTTTAGTCATGTTTTTGTTTTTTGTTTTAAAAGGGGGGAGGGTGTTAAAAATAAGACATTGAATTATTTTTCATTTTTTAAGCTTCGGGGCATTTAATTTATAGTTATCAATATAGCATAGGCAATTTTGAAAGCATTTTGTACAAGCTCACATAAAAACCCTTACAGAATGTTTTATCTAAAAATATGTCTATATATATCCACCTAAAATGCCTTGTAAATATTTCTTCTTGTAATGTTCCTGGATCACAGATGGTTAGTAAATTTTCTCTGCTGTAGTAAAACAGACCAGCAGGAGCTGCCCAAAACTCCTCATCAATTATCTCCTCCAATCTTTTACACCACAGTCTGAGGTTGATGAGATGTCGTGTATTATGGCATTCATAGATAGAAGTATCTCACCTCCTATCTCCAGCTTTGTCATGATTATTTGATTTGTTAAAATATTCTAAGAAATGACAGATGGAACCTCAAAAAGAGACAGTGATGGTGTCACAAAGGAAGGGATACGGTCAAGTAGAATAGTGGGGTCCAACATGAGCAGTTATTAAAAATTCTTCATACAGTAGAAATAGAGTGGAACTAAAGCAGGGGAATTCTTTGTAGGCACCAAAAGCTGCCCTATGTTGTTTTCTTGATTGATTGAGTACTATGATTGCCTTGATGCAAAATAAACAAATAATTGATCTTTATTGACTCAAAATGAGATGCTTAAGCCTGTCAAAGCAGCTACACGGTTTATAGCGGATGTGGTCCTCATTAGCCATAATCAAATAGTATCATTTTGTTGATGAAGGTATTCATAATCATTACATTGTATAAAATCAGAGGGTTGCCAAACAAGCTTGTGTCTTTTGAGGATGAAACAGTCTTGATGGTACTATCTGTACATTTGTGCATAAAGATGAAATTTCCCTCTTTAAATCCAATATGATGGCTGTTAAAGAGACATCGCTATAGTGTAGTATCTATCGTTGTAGCGTGTGTACTGGAAAGTCGGCAGATGCAGTGATTTTCTGAAGCACAACTCTCTTCGTCTGTCTTCTTCAAGCATGCCGACCTCCGCCTCACCTCGCCAGTCACCAGAGCTGAGCGGCCCATCATGCCTGTGTCAATATGGCAATTTGTTTTTCTATTGCCTCCCTTATCAAGGTTAAACGGAATCAATCAATCATCCTCTATAGGGCAGAAAGAGAGAGTGAGAGAGAAAGGCGGGGGGAGGTTGGGTGTGAAACTTCCCGTCAAAAACCAAAAGGGTATAAATAATGCCGCTGCAGAAACCAAACACTGTCATTGTGAATTTGTGACAAAAAGGGAAATTAACCAGCAGAGGAAACCTGAAACAAATGTCTTTTGAAAGACCTTCCGCCCCATGTAAAAAACCAAGGACACCACATTTCAGCTGTCTGCACTTTTAAATTACAGGCTTTTGGCTCCACATGGGTATATATTAATATTGTATGTTGACATATTTCCAGTAAGTTGCATATTACATACATTCTCTTCTTAAAAAGGACTTTTTTTTCTTTTCTTTTGCCTCTCTCTCACCGTCTTCTTTCCTTCCTGTCTTCCTTTCTATTGTGTACCATCAGCTATAGAACTGAAGAATGAACACAGATAGTGAGTGGTTATAAAATACACACGCTTATGACAACACCATTTACCCAGTTTATGAATGAAGCAACTTTGGGTTTTGGATCATTTGTTTTGTACCTAGTGCAACTTCTTTTTTTTTTTTCCAACCTGCTTCCCAACAATACAGCTTTTCTACAAAATCCACCTATTTCTAGTTAGACTAGAAACCACATAATGTAGGCTATGCAAATGGTGTTATTTCAAACCTCTACTTGCACAAAAATTGCCCTCCCCGATGCTTTAGATGCACCTTGAGGATCACAGAAGTTTACTCTGCCTTGCTGAGCAGGTCCTTGGGGACTCAGTATTTCAAGCCCTGTCTGGTCCAGGTGTACTGCCAGCCAAGCACCTCTCTTTGTTTTTATATGGCCTTTATTGCACAGCTGTTCCACAGGCTGACTTCGCACTATAATCATCCGCCGAGTGAGTTCAGCTCCCATAATCATCATGGTCTCCAAAAAGCTGGAGCGCAAAACCAGAGAGGGACATAAACCCATTGCAGCTTGACCGACATCATGGTGAACTGCGTGGCTTTATGGGGTCAGTGATCAAAGCTGTGAGCCAGAAAGTTCAGAAAACCTAAAGGTGCTTTTTTTTTCTTAGGAGGTGTTTAAGTTATGTCCTCCCACACAGAGCCTTTCCTCATGGCTCCACTCGGTACAGTGGAGGAGCATGAGGTTGCTAATAGCATGGTGCGTTTGCACTGGCACCATTGTGCAACCATAAATGGTGGTAATGCATGTCTGTTCATTTAATTAAGAAATAATGTCCAATTTCATGACGTTTATGAGGTTATAACATTCATTACTCTTCAACAGATGCTGTGGCTGCATAGCTAAGTGGCTAAGTCCTCCCGGCATTAGCCACTCAGCAAGAAGCCCACCTAATGGTCAGGGCAATTCATGAGTCCTACTACTTCCTCTGTCCCTTCCTTTTCTGCAGAAATGGGACAGATTTAAAGGGTACAGCAACTGAACTTTAAACAGTTTATAGCCATAGCACATAAAACTGCCATTAAAATTTGTGATTGCAATTAACAGGAAGTTACTTGAAATGAGAATGTCAAAAGCAGTTCTAATCATTTTTATTGTGGCGCTTAATTATTGTTGCCTCTACCTTTCCCAGGGCCAAATGTTTGAGCCACATCATTTTAACCTTTACTTCTGTGGTTTGCCTACAGCAACAGAACCAATGCCTGTAAAATCCATGAAATACATATGCACAACTCGGTTTATGTTGATTATGAGCCGGATCAATTTGGGAGCTTCACAGAACGGAGAATGGAGTTGACAAACACATGCAAAATATTCCACTGTCCAAATTTCAGAGACCTTAGAGGAAGTGCAATGTTGATTATAGAATCTGGGTGACAACAAGTTTTGAAGGAGGGTTGGAGGTGGAACGGCTGTCCCAAGGGTGAGGTCGAAGATGCTGGGCAGCTGTCTGTAATTAATCCCTTTCCAGGTGTCTGGCCTCAGGCATCTGTGAGAGCAGTAGAGCCGTAGCAACAGGGTGGCCTGCATCCAGCACTCGGGAAAACCTATCAATAAGATTCATTATGCTTTACTTTACTTAAATAGTGAATCAGAAACACAAATACACGCACATAAACACCAAACTAATGTATTGGTCCATTGAGGGAACATTAATGTCAGTACTACTTTGAGAAATGTTCTCAGATTTTTATGGAAAATTAGGTCACTTTGTACATTTGGTTTAAAAAAAAAAAAGACGTCCTTAAGCGTGTGTGGCCCTGTAATGGAATACTGACCTGTTTAAGGTGTACCCCTTTCTGCCTTTCTCCATTTTAGAGGGCTGGGATAGGCTCCAGAGACCCCTTTGACCCCGAATAAGAGAATAAGCAGATAGAGTAAATCTGTGTTTATCATGAACTGAATCCACTATGACACGGACTAGAACAGATGGTGTATGTCTGATATTACAGTATATCAGAGACTGATGCACTGTAGTTATCTGGAATATTTAAGGCAGATAAAATTCTGTGCCGGTACAGTGGCATAGTTAGCAGTGTTGGCTCCCAGCAAAAAAGTCTTGGGTTTAATTTCCAGGCAAGGGGAATTTCTGTGTAAAGTTTCTTCAGGTACTCTGATTTCCTCCTACAGTCTAAAAATGTGCACATTAAGTTGATTGGTGTTCTATATTATCCGTAGGAGTGAATGGGAGTTGTTTATCTATGTTTGGCCCGGCGATAAACTGGTGACCTGTCCAGGGTGCACATTCTGCCGCAGACACCCGTAACCCCAAATTAGGGAATAAGTGGGTTAGAAGGTGAATGTATGATGAGTTATACAGATCTATGTAAACCACATGTCATAGTATAACTTTGCATTCTTCGTATCCAATTGAAAATGTTTCATACGTGCTCCCGTTTTTACGCGCTCTCTCTCTTTCTCTCTCTCTCTCTTTCTTTCTCTCCTGTAAGTCTCACTATAAAAGTGTTCTTGGGTGAGATGGGTTCACGAAAAGTTAATGACAACCTACTATGACTAATGGGGAAAAGCCATGACAAAATGAGACAAATGGTTTGGACTAACTTCATTACTTTGGTGACAGCTTGACAGCATCACGGTTTAATGTGCTATTTTTTCATCTGCGTCTGATTCGGAAACAAAAGCTTTTGTTTTTTCTGAAATCTGAAAATAGGCAGGTATCAAATCTACCTAAGCTAAAAGACGAATTTTGTGGTATACGGTATACAACAAAGAGTTAGTCTATCAATCCAACATGCTAACATTCCTAAATCTGTCAACAGAAACATATTTAGTGGTCAAAATGGCATCTACGTCTTATAGATTATGTAGATTGTGGCCTGTGGATTGTTGTTGACCCACTTTTCTGTTATAGCTGTGAAAATAATGGTGCCAGTATTGGTGTATACTGCTGTATGCACCAATCCAGAACCTCCCGCAGATGCTCAGTGGGTGACATGCAGGTCAGGGAAAATCTGGGACATTTTTAAGCTCCTAGGAATTTGTATAAAGAGACCTGTACAGAAATTTATTTTATTGTGCAAATTGAACGTTGGCTGCTCTCAGACAATCCCAGGTTGCTACTATACTTTTGTTCAGTATACTTTACACGTACACATGAAAAATATCGAAGGGTCCTTTTAAGTTTGCAGAATTAAACACTATAAACTGAACCCTGATGCGTTTTCCTCATTGATGGGATTTAGTTACAGGAGCAAACTAACAAAAACATTGAATTCCAGACTTTTTGAAAGGAAACTATAGCACAGTTGCAGTTGCAGTGAGAAAGTGATGTGAATGTGAAATGACCCAAACAGAGAAAAAAGAAAAGGAACAAAGATACTGTCTTTATAGGATGGCTAATATTGGATGTCTTTTTTGGTTAAAAAAATATATAACATAACATATGTATAACATTATTTAACCTAAACATGGCCGGCATGGTGGCGTAGTGGTTAGCACAGCAGCCTCACTACAAGAAAACCCAAGGTTCGATTCCCGGGCAAGGAGGTTGTGCGGAGTTTGCATCTTCTCCCTATGCTTGTCTGGGTTTTCTCTGGGTTCTCTCGGTTTCTTTCCAAAATACATGTACATTAGTTTGATTAGTGATTCCAAATTGCACATAGCACAGATGTGAGTGTTGGTCTATATGTGGTCTTGTGATGGACTGGCAATCTGTCCAGGGTGTAACTTTTTGTTTCTCCTATGTGTTTTGGGATAGGCTCTAGCAGACCCCCATAAAAGAAAAGCAGGTTAAAAGATAAATGAATGAATGATTAAATATTACACAGATTTACAAATGTCATCTACAGAATATTATTTTTCAGGACGAAAATAATATTCTTTTTTCTTTTTTTTAATTTGAAATGAAAATATGTTTAACACCGAACTAAGTTAATAAATGAAAACAAAACAAAATGATTATATATAAGTACTCATTTTGCTTTAAACCAAATAACATGGAGGAAGGTACTATCAGAAAAATTGCTTCCTGTTGTTGAGATATTTAAATAAAGTCTAAATAAAGCATAAGGTCTACTCAATATCAGTATTGTAAATGTTTGATGACATGGGGTGAGCAGGTCCACTGTAATCTGAGGAAGAGAGACAGCCCTTAGTGTTCGTTTTCTGCTTTTTTGACTGTCACATGTATTATTAAATGTTTTTTATGAGCTCCGCTTTATCCCGGAATCCTTGGTTTATTTTTGTTTTTGTTTTTGTTTTGTCATGGAATTACACAAATGTAGTCCAAGAACAGTGAAAACTATTTTAATAATACATAAGCGTTCTGAGCGCTGAGAATTCTCGAAGGCATTACATTTGTGCGTCAACAGTTGTTAAATAACAAATGATTGTAGTTGGAAACTACAATTCTCCTGCTTTCTTTTAACTTGCACAGATTATTTTGTTTTTGACAAGCAAGCAGTGAGGAATCCGTAATTGTCTCCTGCTACATGACTCACTAACACTCTGGTGGCTCCTGACAAAAAAAAAAAAAAAACTTAGAGAAGGTAATTGAAGTGACACGCCTGAGCAAAGACACTATGTGCTCTTCTAAACAATCGAGCAGAGTGTTTTTTCCACACAAAAACACCCCGTTTACCTTAATAACAAATGAGCTATGCCAAGATTCATCGTGACAGTTAAGGTAAACATTAAGACAAATTGGAAAACCTTCACAAGGGTAAAAATAATATAGGGGTGCAAAAAACGATGGCAGAAAATGTAGAAAAGTCACTTCCACTGCCGCCACCTGCAAACGGTCATTCAGCACAATTAGGACCAGCCAGAATCACATCAGGAAAAAATAAATCTGCCCCAGCCAGGTCGTGCTGTATGATTTGGCGTCTCTCTGTGGCTCATTTGGGTGTAAATGTAGCAGAGCCCAACTCGTGCCTGCGCTGTGTTTAAGCCGAGGACTTGCTGCCTCCCCCTGAGAGGGAGAATCCATCAAACTCTCCTGAGAGTAGCCAGCTCAAACAGCTGCCACCCCTGTGAGGCAGAAAAAGTGTTGTAGTTGCAGATTGTGTTATTGTTGATGCTTTTCGACTTCTTTCTCCTTTCATCCTTTCTTCTCGCAGTCATTCTTGCAAACGTATGTGCTCGATTTGCCTGCTGTGGTGTTTTTATCATTATGGAGAAACAGGCTTGGGCCATTACACAAGCTACAATCCAATGCAAATGTTACTGGAATGGTACTGCGCCACTTTCTCAGCTATGGAGCCAGAATAAAAAGTCTTAGCAATTTTATTAGAGGCTAATCTCTTCTTCCCCCAGCAACAGCGATGGATATGTACGTGGTACACATAAAAGGAGTTTTTATCACCCATTAAACTAGCTTTTTTTCCCTTTTTTCCAATAATAAAATAGAGAGCATGACAGTACTCTGAGAGACTGGATTTAATTACAGAATTCATTGTATGCATGTAGAATAAGTCAACAGGCTTTTTTATAGTCTTACATCATATCAGGCATTTAAACTGTGGGGGAGTCCACAGTAGAAGTTTTCTGTTAGGTTACAATAATACTTTTGTAGTGTCAAACAGTGTCCATAGACAATTCTAATGTTATTACTGTAAATATGACAGGATGTTTACAAATAATAACCAAAACATCCTACATTCATTCATTCATTCATTCATTAGTTCACGGCCCAGGGGGTGTGAAGGATCCTAGCACACATCAGGCGAAAGGCAGGGGTCCATGGTAGGGCCACACATAGACAAACAACCACGCACACACACACACACACACACACACGAGTACATAATTTTGGACTGCGGGAGGAAAGTCAAAACAATATCAATTTAAAATAAGATGATATATATTTAGGGCAGCACGGTGGCTTAGTGGTTAGCACTGTAGCCTCACAGCAAGAAGGTCCAGGGTTCGATTCAAAACCAAAAACATGTGCTGTTAATTGGTGATTCTACATTGGAGGAGTGAGTGTGTGATGTCCAGACTGGCGACTTGCCTGGAATAGGCTCCAGTAGATCCCTATCACCTAAAATTAGGGAATAAACGGGTGTAGGAGATGAATAAATGAATGAATTATATATATTTACAAAAGGTACCAAATATGTTTATAATACCATCTATTTCGTAGACTAACTAATAAACTGTGGTATAAAGGCGGTCCTGCTATGACGACCGCTACGATTTTTTTGACCAGAGTGACTATAAAAATCCATTTTATTGCTCCTGAGCAAACAACTTCTATTTTATTGTTTCTTCTTCTTTTTTCCTGTTGTTTCTACTCTGAGCTAGCCTGTGTATGAGCAAAGCCTTTTTGAAATTAAAGCCTGAACTCATAGGCCACCTCATCCCTTTTCCGCTGAGTAAAGCCAGGTCTCTTCTGAGGAAAGGTGTCACTGAAAGGTCACAGGTCATGTGATCTGTCAGCTTAGTGAAGTCAAGGAAAAGGAGGAAAAGGCATTTGTGGAAAGGATTGGAAGGATATTGTCCAGACTCTGTGAGACTTTGTGAGACTCTGTGAGTATAAACAATGTTTCAAGATTTTTTCTCCAGAGAGAAAATAAGTGTCCACCCAGAACAGAGCAACAGAAGTGCATAGACGCTTGTGTTACAACACAATATAAATATCTTCTGATGCTCAATAAAAGAGCAGTCTTGGAATAAAAATGACGGTAGATGAAAAAGTTTGGCAAAAAGTGGGTATCATCAAACAAATGTTGTAACTAAGAGTGTGTTTTTAAAAAACTAGCTAATGTAAAAACAACCACTTGATCAACTTTCTCATCTCCTAAATGTGTCTAATGTAAAAAGCTTTATTACGTTAGCGTATAGCCATGGAAAATGGTACACAACCATCAATTCTGTGCTTGAATTGTCCACATCTGAAATGCAATGTATAATTATACAATCGGTTTGCATGTTCTACCCGCGCTTGCGAGGGTTTCATCTGGGTACTCCGGTTTCCCCCACCGTCCAAAAACATGTACATTATGTTGATTGGTGATTCTACATTGACTCTAGGAGTAAATGTGTAAGTTTGTTTGTTCATCTATGTGTTGTCCTGTGATGGACTGGCAAACTGTCTAGGGTGTACCCCTGCCTCTCGCCCTATGTGCGCTGGGATAGGCTTCAGCGGACCCCTATGACCTTAAATTAGAGAATAAGTGTGTAAGAAGATTTCCACAAATAACCACAGTCAGCCGACTCTATATGTTCTTATTTATTTAAAATCAAAGAAGCCCTTTTTTCTTCAGCAATCAGTGCTCTTTTTATTGATGCTAGAACTAAAAGCGGCACCTATCGTTAATTAACTAGATAATTAAACAAAAGCAACAAAAATAATGCCAAATTTTGCAGCTATTTCATTTATGTTTGCCAGACGTCTTTATCCAGAGTGACTTACGTTTATCTCTCGTGTCCAACCGAGGGCAATCGGGGGTTAAGGATGTTGCTCAGGCACTCACAGTAGTGGCTTGGTGGTGCTAGGAATCAAACCCTGGTCTTTCCAGTATCCATCCAACATCCTAAACACTAAACCACCATTTCCCCCTTCCCACATTTTTACTATTTCCTTTCATACCCCGCTGATAGAAAGCATCTGCAGCCAGTATAACGCTGATCCTTGCCCTACCTAACAAGTGCCTGTCCTTTTGTCTTGTCTAGTCACAGAAAAAAATAACTCTAGAGACTCCTGTTCTCCCATTGGTAACATTATCTGAACTCTCACCTTCAAATACAGGTTGACAAATTCTTATGGGGATAATGACAAAGCACTGAAATTTGGTATCAGACTTTAATACTTTAAGATGTCTTTTTGTTTTATGACTTGATAGAATAAAATAGGAAATCATGCATTTATTTTGTGAACACGGGAGAATAGAAAATCTAATATTTTTGTAGTTCTGACCTAAATACAATAGGAAACATCAGGCCTGACTTTATTTTTGTGTAAGACACCAGTAATAAATTAATGTGAATTATTCATTCATTCATTCATTCATTCATTCATCTTCTTACCTGCTTATTCCCAAATTCAGGGTCCCGGGGGTCTGCTGGAGCCTATCCCAGCACACATAGGGCGAGAGGCAAGGGTATACCCTGGGCAGGTTGCCAGTCCATCACAGCAATGTGTATTTTTAATTTAATTAAAATTTTTACAAACACTTGGCATTTCACACATATTATTTCAGATTTATTTCCCCTTTCCAGACCAATGTTGTGCTTGACTGTGAGATATCTCTTCATTCAGCTCCAACAGTGTTAGTGAGATCAGACACTAATGTCAGGTAAGGAGGTCTGGGGTGCAGTCGCCATTCCAGTCCATACCAAGACAATGATGGTAAGATCAGAAAAATATGTCAAACACTGGTGCTTTTTCACTCTAATAGGGGTTTTATGCTCAGGGTCATTGTCATACTGGAACAGTATTGTAGTCTCTTAGTTTCTGTAATACTACAACATACAAAAACATTCTAGACAAAGTGTGGGCTTCTAGCCACAGAGTTTGGAGAGGAACCACATATCAAAGTCAAAGAAGTTTTATTGTCATTTCAACTATATATGACAGTACAGTATACATTCATTCATTCATCTTCTTGCCCGCTTATTCCCGAATCCGGGGTCACGGGGTTCTGCTGCACCTATCCCAGCACACATAGGGCAAGAGGCAGCACATAGACAAACAACCATTCACACACACATTCACTCCTATGGACAATTTACAATCATCAATGCACCTAATCTGCATGTTTTTGGACTGTGGGAGGAAACCGGAGCACACGGAGGAAACCCACGCAAGCACGGGGAGAACATGCAAACTCCGCACAGAAAGATCCCGGTGCGGGATTTGAACCTGGGACCTTCTTGTTGTGAGGCGACCGTGCTAACCACTACGCCACCGCGCCGCCCCAGTACAGTATACAGTGAAATGAAATAACGTTTCTCCAGGACCGCGGTGCTACATACAAGACAAGATAAGTGCAGACACAGGACAAGTGAAGGACGTAAAATGACAAAAAGTAGATAGACACAGATAGACAGACATATGGATCAGATGGTGTCCACAAACTTTAGGCAATGCAGTGTATTATCAATCAACCCAATGCATTTATGTCAAGCAGGTCTTGCCCAATCTGGCAACATTGGGTGAAAACCGCCCAATATGGCAGCACTGGATACAATCACTTGCACTTTGAAAGTGGACAAATCTTGGATTGATTGATTGATTGATTGATTGATTGATTGATTGATTGATTGATTGATTGATTGATTGATTGATTAATAAAAATTACCAAATTTTTTTACCCGCATCAGCTGATAAGTTATTCATACATTTATCTTCTTAGCCGCTTATTCCCGAATCAGGGTGACAGGGGTCTGCTACACCTATCCCAGCACACATAAGGCGAGAGGCAGGGGTACACCCTGGACTGGTCGCCAGTCCATCTCAGGGCAACACATTCACTCCTACGGACAATTTAGAATCACCAATCGACCTAATCTGCATGTTTTTGGAGAACTCCGCACAGAAAGATCCCGGCCCGGAACCTTCTTTTTGTGAGGTGACCGTGCCATCCACTACGCCACTGCGTCGCCCGCTGATAATATACCTGTCTGATAAATATCATTTTGGTGGTGCTGGGAATTGACCCCCTGATTTTCCGATCAGCAGTCCAATACCTTAACCACTAAGTTATCACTTCTCCTTTCCCTATATTTAAGCATACTTAACAAGTTCTCTAACATTTTTCCATGACTCCCCTCGGCCTAATTGTATTTTCTAAATATTACTGCCATTATCAAAATGGGTTTAATATTATTTTGTCTATTTTGGGCTCGATTTTCCACTGCATGAAACATTAGGTATCCAAGTCGACATTATTTATAGCTCAATTATGTGGTGGACTGTGATTTCAACCATTGTAACAAAATCAAACAAGTACAACTTGACTCCAGATGTACTGACCGCAATGTACTGAGCAGAAAATCATCGTCAACAAGTCTAGTCTGAAACTTAAATTATACCTTAATCCTATTTGGCTCAATGATAAAATAAAATCAGATTGTCTTCTGCTAAATACGCGGTCAAAAACAGTAGAAAAAATACTTTGCCCCTTGCCAAACACCCATTTTTACACTTCAAAAAAGCCAAAGAACCTATTTGTAGAGTCAGTGGTACATCATGATTGTTGAAATTTTAAATAGTGGGAAGTGGTGGCTTAGTGTTGGACTGAGTGTTGGACTGATTCCAGAAAGTTTGGGGTTTAAGTAACCACTGTGAACCCTTGAGAAAGGTCCTTATGTATGTAGACACGTGACCATGTGTTTGTTTTTAAGAATCTAATTTCCAATATAATCCTCGGTCATTGGTATGATAACTTTCAAGTCTCTAGTCAATGAGTGGGGTGGCTTAGTGGTTAAAGAGATGGATTGTTACCAGAAAGACCAGGGTTCAATTCCTAGCCACTGCTGGCCCTTGAGCAAGTCCTTTAACCTCCAATTGCTCAGTTGTAGTCAGTAGTGGTAAAATGCCAAATGTGCCAAGCTATACAGCATGGTGGCGTAGCACAGCAAGAAGGTCCCAGTCTCGACTTCCAGGCAATGAGTTTTCCCATCGCTTTTTTCTGGGTGCTCCAGTTTCCTCCCACAGTCCAAAAACATGTGCCTTAAATTAATTGTTGATTGAAATTGGCCATAGAAATAAATGTGTGTGTGTGTGTGTGTGTGTGTGTGTGTGTGTGTGTGTGTGTGTGTGTGTGTGTGTGTGTGTGTGTGT
>JAOTRA010000034.1:6549051-6563636 GCA_026260255.1 Pseudolaguvia tuberculata
CAGCGTAAAACCCCGCCAAGTCTAATGTGCGGATCATGGATCCGCTGTGGCGACCCCGAACGGGAGCAGCCGAAGGAAGATTGAGATTTACATTGTTTAAATTTTTTTAAATAAAAAATTCCTTAATGGTAGCACAGTGGCATAGCAGTTAGCCCTTGGCGGAGTAGCGAGTTTTGAGATGTTCTCCCTGTGCTTGCAAGGCTTGTCTCTTCTGATTGGTGATTCTAAATTGCCCATGGGAGCGAGTGTCGGTGTGTTTGTATGTGTGAGTGTTCATCTATATGTGGTCCTGCAATGGACTGCCAACCTGTCCAGGGTGTACTTATGCCTTTCATCCTGCCTATGAGCACTGGAGTAGGCTCCAGCAGACCCTTGTGACCCCGAATTGAGAGGGTCAGAAGAATGAATAATGAATGAATGAATGAATGAATAAATGAATGAATGAATGAATGAATGAATGAATTAATTAATTAATTAATTTAGACATTGTGCTGATTCTCCAGAGCAGCATCGATTTCTGAGAAAGAAGGCCAGATGTATGAAAAAGAGGATTGGCTGAGAGGGTGATATAAGCAGAGAGTCAGACCGACATAGAAGAAAAAAAAAGTCTGATCATGTTAAAGTTCGCTTTTAAGACTTTGATGAAATTCTTCTGTCCTTAACATGTTCTCTACTAAATCACCAGTCTCATCATCAGTAAGCTAGACAAGCTGCTCAGTAATAACTCTCTAGTCTCCGGAGCAAACAAGCAGTCACACTGCATGAGAAAGTATCAGGGTTTTGTTTCCTTTTTTTTTAATCAACACGATGCGTTAGACAATGCAGAGACAAGTGTTACGGAAAATGCTTCAGCTGCAAGCAAATACTTGTGCAGAATAAAAAGCAGTACGTGTGTGCCAAAAAGAAAGGATCAGAATGAATCAATGTGATTTATTGAAATTTAATTGAGAAAGTAGGGAAGAAAGTACAAGTGAAGACGTGCAAGTACGCTGCTTGGTCCAACATGGTTCCCTTCCATCACTTTCAATTATCAAACACTTCCTTCTCAAATGAATTATTTTATCACTGCCGAAAGACCAATTGTCCTCTGAGCTGTATTTTACATTGGCCAAAGCCTTTAGAGAGAAAAAGACTTTCATTAGGCTTTACAGCTGACTGCCTTCTTCATTCCATTTCTCAATAAACTATTCACAAAGCTCTGAGGAGTCACATGACAGGATGTTAGGACAGAAAAGCCAAGATGGATGTAAGAGGAGAATATCAGTTCACATGCACAATAGACACAATTAATCTTCTCTTCAAGTATCACAAGATCATTTGAAAGGGGGTGGGGGTGAAAGTGTGAGAAGAAATAGAGGAGGGGGGGCGGTTAAATGACTGGGACTCAACTAGTGATGAAAATGATAGCAAGTCCATGTGAGGACTGTATTCCGCCTGCATTATGAACATGTAAAGTAAAGAGGAGCAGGAGCAGGAGCAGGAGGGAGAATATTTCCCAAGTGGCTGAGGGCAAAGATAATCTGGATAAATGTTGACAGACTCAGTTAATATTTTGGACAGCTCCAAATTGAGGTGACAGAGCAGAGTTACTTGTTGACAAGGAAACGAATATGTCTTTCATGGGTTTTTTTTTCTGCTCATCCTTTCCTCTCTGGCTAAGCTCAAAGTTTACAAAAGAGGTCTGGGTTACAGCTTATAGCAGCCCTTAGTCTCAAAAGTCCATATTGAGAACTGAATCATTGGCTACTCGTTTCCTGAAAAGCCAGTTTTAATGGGTCAGAAGCTGTAAGTAATTTGTTTTTAGGGATGGAGGTTTGTCGATTTCCCAAACATGACAGCTTGGAACATGACATGGTCGTAGTGCTTCTCATTAATTCTGTTAAATGGCTTATCACGAGTATTACAGCCTCCATTTCACACAGTGCCAATCTGAATCAGTGAGATTACAGGAAATGTTCATCCAAATTAAAAGAAAGATAGTTTAGTGCATTGCAGAATAAACCAAATATTGTTATTTAAGTTAAATATTAAACTTCGCCTAACAGCAAGAAGTCCCGGGATCGATTTCCCTGGGCTTTCGTGGATTTCTCCAGGTACACTAGTTTTGTCCCACAGCTCAAGAACATGTACATTAGGTGGTTTGGGGGTGCTAAATTGGTGTGTGTGGTTGTTCATCTTTTTCTGGTCCTGTGATAGACTAACCCGGTTATTCCTTAATTCGGGGTCAGGGTAAACAACACCCAGTTATAAGACAAGACAAGCAAAAGAGAACATTAGAGCTTTATGTATCATCTCCACCAGTTGTAAGCAGGTAGAGACAAACTAGTTCCTGGTGTTTGATGATAAAAGTGGTACTCTAAGACATACAGTATATGGGTATCAGTTTGTAGAAACCGTGATAAGCATATTAAACAAACCAAAAAATTTATTAGACTTTACATAGCTGGCATCCATCAGTCACCGGCAAACAGAACAGGAGCCAAACATGGCCAGGGTTTGGCAAAGGTGGTACTGTCTTTCAGTTACAGTTTGGCATTTGGCAGACGCCAAATTTGGTCTCTTTTTTCCTGAGATCAATGCAACAGTGGTTGCTTGGTGGATGTGGGAATCAAAGAGGTTGATATTAGTCCAACACCTTAACTACTAGACTACCACTTCCCACAGACAGCACACATGACATAAGCCTGATGTGCAATGTTGTATTTGGCTCAAAAATCAAATAGACATACTTAGAATCCATTACGAATATGTTTAACTAAATTTCAAGTAAAAAAGTTTAAAACAAAAAGGAACTTTGATGTTCTTGTTTGCCTCATTGATCAAATGCCTAAAAAAAGTTAATCCACACAATACATTTTAATTAATGAAATTCTAAAAATCAACTTTTTGATTACAAGCGGCGCAGTGGCGTAGTGGTTAATATGGTTGCCGCACAGCAACAAGGTCCCGTATTGGATTCCCAGGCAAAGGGGTCTTGCTGTGCAATTACATGTGCACCCTAGGCAACTGACTGTCACCTATGCTACTGGAGATCTTGGTAATAAAACAGAATTTTAGTAGTTTGCATGTTGTGAATGGAAATAAATTACCCACAAACAAATCAAGAATTAAAATCTAAGGGCTGTAAAAGTGACCTATGCAAAGCAAAATTGGTTAAAGGCGCGCGTGTGATTTGCAGTGCTTCATGGGATTGTACTTTTAGAAATCTACAACTGAAGTGAAAGGATCTGTCCAGAGGACAACTATAAGTCATGTACTCCACAAATATGGCTTTGTTGACCTTGTTGAAAACGTAATATAAGAAGTTTGCCACAAGCCATGCATGTGGAAGAAGGGGCTTTAATCAGATGAGAACAAAGTTTGTGGCCGAAAAGAAGCACTGCTCATCAGCCTGAATACACCATCCCCACTGTGAAATATGGTGGTGTTGGCAGCATTATGCTGTGGGGATGATTTCTTTAGAAAAGACAGGAAAGAAAGATAGTGAGAAAAATAGATAGAGCTAAATACAGGGCAATCCTGAAGTAAAAATAGTTGGGTGTAAAAGACTTGAGACATAAATGAGATGATGCATCTTCTAACAAGACAATGATCCTAGCCAGAGCTGTAACTGAATAGTTTGCTTCAAGGAATATTCATGTATTAGAATGGCCCAGTCAAAGTGCAGAACTAAATTCCATCGAGAATCTGCATCATCACTTGCACATTGCTGTTACAAACACTGACCATCCAATCTGTCTAATCTTAAGCAAGACCCTTAACTATTCCTTCATGTGCGCTGTACCATAGTTGACCCTGCGCTCTGTGTGTCATTATTTCAGTGGTTTCTGATATTAGTCCAACACCTTAACCACTCGGCTACCACTTCACGCTTCACTAATGTTCTATACATTTATAACATTTGGCAGACATCCTTAAACAGAGCGGCTCACAGGGTTCCAGGTCTTGCTAATGTAGTGCTACAAAGTTAACATTTGTTTGCATTTTAGCATTTGGTGGATATTTGTCCATTGAGGGAGGTTTGTTTCCCATTTTATTGGCACTGACCCTTTTTGTTCATTTGAACTTTTCTAGACATTTGTATTTGTAGGAGATTAAACAATTCAGAACCCTATGAAATGCTTCTGGCAGTGTGAAGCATATTTTGGCTTGCACTACGATGGAACACACTCATTTGGAAAAGCATCAGTGTGGACGTTGGGCCAATTTTTGAGTACAGCTTGTCTTGGCCTAAATATACATTTACGCATTTTCTGCTAGACACTGGAAATGAGTCAACTAAGGCTGTATAGAGGCAGAAGCAGCAAGATGTTTCAGACAGTGAAATTTGCACCAGAACAGACAGCAGGATAAGACGTTTATAGACAAACACACACGTACACTCACTCCGATAGGCAATGTGGACTCACCAATCAACCTAATGCACGTTTTTGGACTGTGGAAGGAAACCAGAGTACCCTGAGAAAAACCCACACAAGCAAAGGGAGAACATGCCAACAGGGCACCCGGGACCTTCTTGCTGTGAGGGACCATGCTTACTACTACGGTCAATTTGAAGCCATTAATATAGAAATATAGAAAGTGTTTCATGTATTTTGTACTTATTTTTACTGAAATTAATCTCATTAATATCATGACAATACCTGTGATAATATAAGTACACCTATTAGATCATTTGTTTTCTGCCACATGCATCTAGATCAGCGGTGGTGTGGTGCAGCAAGCGTTAAGCGGCCAGGAAACAAGCGGCAAGAGGTGACCATGACTCAACCTCGACAGATTGCTGAGAAGTAACTGAGGGGACTGAGAACTGGTAGTCCTGCTTTTTATCCAGGAACTTTTTTCCCAATGTGTCCTACTGACAGCGCTTCCAGACGTTCAATAATAATTCGATAAATCCATGTAATTAAGATCTTGATAAGAGGTTCATAGTGTAATGTTATTATATAAAAGGTGCATCGACTAAATTATGGGCAGAGAATTTTTTTCACCCCATCAGTCCTTCACAGTATATGTGAAAGAAAAGCTGTTACACCTGATGTCAGAGGTGCCAATGTGGAGTTTTAGAACAATTCTAAAGGTGCAATGAACTTTTGAACCCCCCAAAGATCTCTTTTATTAGTAAGAAAACACTGTTAATGTACTTTAGTGGGAACTACCTGATGTGATCGGCACTGACGACCAAGGATTTGCCGGTAATTGTTTTAGTAAGTAGCACAATGCAATTGCAAAGCATTTCTAATTTTGATGCTAAAACCCGTAGTGTATATTTAGAGAACGTCTATTGTCATTTTCTGCATGTTTTTAATTGCATTGAATCTCTTGAAGGCTTTGGCATGCAGTTTCGCAGGATTCTGGGCTGACTGGCGTTGCCTCACAGGTATTGTGAATGGTGAGCGAATTTACAATGCAGGCTGCAAAATGCACCCTAGCAAATACACTCCTATTCGGGAGAAGTATTCATTCCATCCGGCAATGATATGAAATGATCCTGTGGCTTAATGGCAAGCATTTATGAGTGGCATAATATACAACGAAGAAAACCATGCATAAAGGGGTTTAAATCCTAATAATGCATTATGGTCTGTGCTTCTCCATTTAGGTCCCTTTCAAATGACTGCAATACGACCTCTTTGAAATGATGGCGGCCATAAATATTTCATCACGCTTCCCGTGCAGCATCTCAGACTACCGACTTTCCCTTTTGTAATCAATAGAGGTGCGAATTTCTTGGTTTTTGCCTGCCATAACACTAAATGATTATTCGCATTTATTTGAATAACCTTTTGCATTTAAGAAAATGCAAATGGATCAGCCGTGTCAGAGTCGAATGATAACAAAAGGCTTGGTTACAGTCCACATCCTCTTGTCTGGAAGTTTGCAGATGCTGAAAGTTTCATATATCTACAGTACAGTGGCTGGTTATCAGTGCACCTCAGACCTGCCTGACAAGTGATAGTCACCCAGCAAACATACTCCTCCATCCGGCGCTGACAGGCAGTGGTCATTCGAACACTCATCACTGTCACTGTGATGATCATACTCCTAGCCATGCACCTTTATTAAGTCAGCAATCTGCCTGAGATGTGCAAGAAGCATTAAATAAAATAATACACGGCAACTTTCTTTACATGCTAACAGCTGGCTGACAGATGTATTAAGAACTGCTACCATGCAGGCTCAGTTACCATGCTATCATCTATTTAGGATGCCCTTTTCATACATGGCCTTCAAAGTAATTAGGTAATTCATGCATTAATAGGGGGCAGTGCAGTGGTGTAGTGCTTAGTACACTTGTCTCACAACAAGAAGGTCCCGGGTTTGATTCCCAGGCCGGAGATCTTTGTGTGCGGAGTTTGCATGTTCTCCCCGCGCTTGTGTGGGTTTCCGCCGGGTACTCCTGTTTCCTCCCACAGTCCAAAAACATGCAGATTAGGTCAATTGGTGATTCTAAATTGTCCATAGGAGTAAATGTGTGTGTGTGTGTGTGTGAATGGTTGTTTGTCTATGTGTTGCCCTGAGATGGACTGGCGACCAGTCAAGGGTGTACCCCCTCCTCTCGCCCTATGTGCTCTTTATTTAAACTGTGAGATTAAAGATGAAAATGAATGAACAACCTTTAATAACAATAAAAAGCCTCTTTCAATGCTTTTAGCTAATATGGATATGGTATTTGCAGTGAGGGAGTTCGATTCCCAGCACCACCAAGCCCCGACCACAATTGCTAAGTTGTATAACAGTGAATAATTATAATCCACCAAATGATTTAAATGTAGATATTGGACTACCACAGTAGACCAAATAGTGGGTTGAATAGTGTGGATGTTGGGATGCTTCTCAGAAGGCCAAGAAGCTATAGCCCACAATTGTAGATACGGCAAAAGAAGAAGAATATTGAAATCTGGTTCATACAGTCTGCTTCAGCTTTTTTCTGAGGAATTTAAACTTACAAGAGGGATCTAATCAAGGGAGATTTAATAACATCTCATAGTATCAAATTATGTTAGTGCTAAAGTGTTTTTAATAATCAGTTATCTAGGATTTTATTGAACTAATCAAGAACATATCAAGTATTTAAAATATCTCTAAGGACCTTACTTATACCTTAATATTGAATGTCATCAAATTAATTTGAGCTTTCTAGTGACTCCTTATGTAGCTGATTGACAAACAAATTCATTAGAAAGCCCACTGCGCTACATGTGCTGCCTATTAATAGATTTCGTTTTTTAGCCTAGTGGATTAATAGAGATTAAGAGCAGCCATTGGCACTATGATATTTTGTTCCTTTGTGTTTTCCTGTTTCAAACGTAACAGTGATTATGAACTATAAGCTGGTTGGAATCAGTACAGAATGTTCCCTTTATATTTTTAGTTTTACTGTTATGAAAAAAAAAGTAAGTAAGTAATAAAAATAAGGGCAGCGCAGTGGCGTAGTGGATAGCACGGTCTCCTCACAACAAAAAGGTTCGAATCCCGGGCAGACTTTGCATGTTCTCCGTGCGCTTGCGTGGGTTTTTTCTGGGTACTCCGGTTTCCTTCCACAGTCCAAAAAACACGTAGATTAGGTTGATTGGTGATTCTAAATTGTCCATTGGCGTGAATGTGTGTGAGAGGTTGTTTGGCTATGTGTTGCCCTGAGGTCCGCCCAGGGTGTAGCCCCGCCTCTCGCCCTATGTGAGCTGGGATAGGCACCGGCAGAACCCTGTGACCCCGAATTAGGGAATAAGCGGGTAAGATAATACTCTGATTGAATGAATAACAAAAATAAGTAAATAATTCTGCTTTTTACTATTGTATTACAGCTTTGTAGAAATTAGTCTGAATTTCTTCAAATTTATTGGAATTTGCAAATTTCCAAGTAAAGGTATATAAATAAAAAGATTTTTCATGAAGATGACTATACAATGTTCTGCTTCTCAAGGAAAAAGGAAAACAAATGTAAGATGGTAGCCTCTGACCTAAAATATGCCCTGAAACCTTTCCCCCAGGGTTCCTCTGAGAGAAATGTATAGCTGCAGAGTGTATTAATATTTATTTATACGTAGATCCTGCAATTTACACCGCAAGAATCAAGTGATCTATTTTTGTATAAACAGGGGGAAAAAAATCACATTGGTATTCTTTTAGATTGGCTTTAGGCCATGCTTATATGTGGAAATAAATCGATCGGATACTTTTAGGTTCTGCCATGTAATAGGACAGATCAGATTTTCATCTGTTAATGCAAGTCGTACATCATTGATGATGGAACCTGAAGTCCTAATGATATATAGATACATTTATTACATTTGTGTAAATAAATAATTAAAATAATATGCTGAACTTCTTTTCTCCACCTAAAGATAGGTTGGCTTTGGCAACTTGATACTAAGTTACCAACAGTTTTTGGTCACCTGACCACCAAATGCACATATATAATCTGCATATTTAATGAAGACATTAAAATTGAAATTGTGCAATAAGACATGCAGTATAAGATTTTAATAGCTGTAACAGTGAAGTATTATTTTACAATACTAATTATTTACATTTTTGATGGAAGTATGTAAACTAGCTGACATATTTATGTAAATTAGTCATAGTTTGTGACGTCGCAAAATCTGTTTATTCTGTTTATTAGATTCAAGACATTTTTGTGGCCATTGCTTTGTTTTCAGGTTTAATTACTACAAACTGGTAGATTTCAGAACAGACTCTTCAGAACAGACTCTTAGACATTATTTCCAGCTCAAAAATATGCATTTAAATGCAATGTCTTTTTTTCAAGCCAGTATTCCTAATAGAGGTCAAACTAATCAATCAATCAGTCAATCGTTGCCACAGTCAGTCAAAACATTCCACATACACATGCAACAACAATCATTTAAGACATTTTCTTATTGGTCTGCCTGAGCCATCTTAAATCACTAGTGGCATCAGATCAGATGATTTGGAAGTGAAAGATCTACAGTTAGACAAATGCAGGATTCAACCATAAGTAAACAATAATTACAAGAATTACATTTTGCAGAAATATGAATAAAATTTTATTCACACACATACACATCAAAGATTTGAGAACACATGGACATCACAATTATATGTGTGTTACATATTCTGGTCCAGATATACTCCTCCTTTTGCTCTACAATTAATCTTGCTCATGAGCTACTCACTACTCATATTACTTCATGGCATTCAATAACCAGGGGGATTTGAGACAGGGCAAATATATATACCTGGTTCCCTAAAGCAGAGAGCAGATGTCCTGTTGAGGTACGATTACAGCTGGAGGATGTCAAACTGCTGATGATAGCCTCGTTTTGGTCAGCCTGAGCAAGATTCTTAGACCTGCTGCTCCTCCTGGAAGGTCATCTCCTCTGAATACCAGTCAGGATGGACCTCATTGCAGAAAAGGAGAGTGCCCTGTTGTTCTCACATCTGAAGTTATGGAAGTTGAGTGCCTGGTCCCTGAGAGGCTCTATCCATCTACCTACCTACCCATCTATCTACCTATCCATCTACCTAGGAAGGAATTATGTGCAACCAGATAATAATGGCCTTATGAGTGTCTATGATAAAGATTTTTGTTTCTCTTAGGGGTCAAAGAAAAAAGAGTTATTAATAAAACATATTATAACACAATAGAATAAATAATAAAAAGTCTGAGCCGTGTAGTCTTAGCTCGGCCACTATTTGTGGTGCCTCCTTGGTCACAATGAAGATAACGCACTCTGCCAGGGAGGCAGGCCGGCAGCGATTTGCCAGTAAACACACAAGGCTACAAGCACAGCCTGCACGGCATGATGCAAAGCAAAATCCTGCGCCTTGGCTAATAAATATACACACATGCTGCTATCAACGTGTGCACATGTGGGAAACTAAATATAGAACGCCTTTGAACGTGTGCTCCATGGTGTGTGTGGGACTGTGCACCAGGAATAAGCGAAAGGAAGATGAAACAATCTTAAGCAATTTGATTTCCTTTTAATAATCTATCCACTATATGGCTGGCTCCAGGGTGAAATCAGGGTTTGGATGAGCTTATTGAGACAGGCATCACCTGTGGAAACAGGAGACCAGAGCTATTTCTTTAATATAACTCAAACCCACATTGCATCAGCATACACATGATATTCACTATCTGCTATCTGCACAAGACATCTGAAAAGAAATTACCTATGCTGATAGAGGTCAAAAAGAAGACACTGCGTGTGGTAAGTCGAACATACATATATAGATTTACACCGTTTTCATAGAAGTCCAGGAAGGACGAAAGACTAAATGCCATCCAGTCTTGTGGCGTGGCTTTTCATTTGCAAAGTGGGCACTCAGTGGCAGACAGCAAACGCCACAAGATGCTGGCACAGGTCACTGAAGCCACACACACACAAATGATCTCTACACACAACTGGGCTCGAAGCCATGACGTCAAAGAAGATATTTTAGGAATGACGCACACAAGTTCCCCCCTTTCCTCTAGCTTGGCACCAAATCGTTTTAGCTGCATGGCTGAAATTTCTTCCTCCCCCGCATCCTACCAAAATGCTAGCTATTTTTGGAGGTTACAATGCTATAACAGGCAAATCCCCCTGCTGGATAGAGGTTAAAAAAAGGGACACAATCTATTCTGACACCTTTTGTTTGTCCTACTGCCTCCAACTTGTGCATGTGTGAAGGAGCAGGTTAAAGTACCATGCAGTGTGGTACGAAACCGGGGCTAATATTAGCAACACCTGACTGAAACACAAGCAGGACAGAAAGCCTCTACAGGTCACACTGACCAAAAATGCTAACAGAATCAGATAAATATAGTACATATAAAGTCCAGTGGCCGGCTGTACGTTTGGTACCTGGGCCTTCAGTGGGGACTTACCCAACCTATACTAACTAATTTCGGTTGTAAATGTATGTCAGCTTCTAACAGTGTTTAGGCCAGCAGAGAAACTCTTGCTGACACTGACGGCACACACCACCGATAGTCATATACACCATATCATATACTGTAATCCAACAAAAGATTTGTATGGGTGCAGTAGTGTTTCCGAGACATGGCTAAACTGTATCTAGATGCCGTCTTAATTATGTCTGCATTTTGAGAGCATTAGATGACACAGATCAGCACTCGTGCCTATTTCCAGCATGGTCAAAGAGATGCATTACACTCCATCGACCCTGACATCACTGCGAGGAGGAGTGGTACGCATGTGCCAGCCTGATATGTATATCCCGAGCTCATATCAATGTCTCTGACAACGCTCGCTTCCACCTTTCTAGGTTTCTGGTTGCGCTGCTTTATGTAGACTTTGCATTTTCCCCGGTCCCTGGCTCTGGGAAACGTGAGCCACTGTCTTTGCCTTCGGTGGAGCTTCGTTCCGGAATGACAGGAAGAAACAACAGCCATGCAAAACCAGCAAAGCTTTTTTAGAGCCACATCTCCTTGGCACTTATTCACAGTAAGACAAGCGATACTTCAGGTCAAAATTATAGACATGTACAGATATACAGTGGCAGAAAATATCTTTATTCTTATTTATATTCACATAAAAAACATGTTTACCAAAATAATTCACAGGTGGGGTAAGACACCTTCCTAGCCTGGGACTGGTCACAGCATATGCATGTTTAGATTTTCACTTGAGTTTGGCTATAATATTGTAATCACGCCTGAGTATCGCAAGCATCTGACTGACTTCTATACATTCAAAAGGATCTGCTAAATTAAAAGTTATGAAAATAACAAACAATTCATGAATTTAATAATTCATTCACTCATGTTCTTAGCCGCTAATTTGAGGCCACAAGGGTTCGCTGGAGCCTATCTCAACGCACCTAGGCCAGAGGCAGGGGTACACCCTGGGCAGTTCCAATTTAAAAATTTTATAACTTTATAATGCATTTTAATAATTTCAAGCCAAGAAATGACAGATAAGGGTTAAACAAATGTAAACCAACCAGAAATACAACAAGAGCATTTTCTAATATCTTTCATTGCTGGGAAAGCTTTAACTTTATACATAAGGTTTATTATGTAAAATTTGTTTGTTTGTTAGTCAAAGTTAATTCATTGTCAAATTATTCCTTAATTCAGTGTCATGGGGGTCGGCTGGAGCCTATCTGAGCGCACATAGTGAAAAAGGCAGGGCTACAACCTGAACAGGTTGCCTGTCCATCACAGAGCCACACATAGAAGAACAACCACACACACACACACACACACACTCCTATGGGCAATTTATCACCAATCAACCTAATCTTTTTGGTCTGAGAGAAACTATAGTACTCTGAAAAACCCACTCAAGCGTGAGAAGAACATGCAAACTCGGCTCAGAAAGACCTCTTACTCGTGAATCGAACTCAGGACCTTCTGGCTGGGAGGCAACCGTGCTAATCATTACACCACCATGCAGCCCTCTTATAATTTTTTATCCAATGTAATAAAGTCTGTATTTTTTTATTAAGTCAGGATTATGCTATGTGATTACTAATGAATAATAAATTCTAAGGCATTGAATCCAAAATGTAAAAAGCAAACACTAATCTTTTATATAATCTGTGTTTCTGAATGCACTGTGTTTGGTGCACTAGTCCATTTCCTTGCTGATAAGGAATCTGAGTGCTTGGCGTAATGTGCACGAGCTGCTAAAAATGTTATCGTTTCTGGAGTCAGTGGTCTGTCACCAAACGCTAACAGCTTATCTGTGCGCGAGTGCAGATGTGCACCGGTTGCCACAACAGCACATTTAAACTGATTATTTGTAATTTTGTTATTGCAGTATTTATTACAGGTCTTGTATCATTTTTCTATCATATTTAATGACGACTAATGTGGTGATTTTAACAAAGACATTCAGGTTCATTGAACAGAGCCAGCAGATTATTGCACAGCATTGAGTTGTGAGTTGGAATACCAATAGGGTCTTTTTCTGCAAAAGGTGAAGCTGATTTATTTGCCCGGTGTTTAGTGAAGTTCCACTATTTCTGTTGTAGCACTTTCATTTAATCCAGACTATGAATGTAAATATTGTATAGAATCTCCATGCAGACAGGAAGTGTTATGCTATAACACTATACAATAGAAATGTTCCTAGATGTTAATGGCAAAAATGAAAAAAACCAGCAAACAGAACAATTAAATTGAAAACAAGTATTGCAAAAAAAGTGTTATGTACATCATATACTGCATGGACAATAAGCTGTTCCTTGTTTCTCTGAATCGTATTAAGACAAAGGTTTGAAGAATGAACCTGGATCAGGTTATTAATCAAGTATACTAGAGTATAGATGTAAAAAAAATAATAAATCCAGAAAAGAATTTATTTGCAAATTATGGTGGAAAATTTATTTGGCCACCTACAAACCAGCAAGATTTCTGGCTCTCAAAGTAAATGTAATTTCTTCTGTAAGAGGTTTCTCTCCTCCACTTGTTACCTGCATTAATGGCACCTGTTTGAACTTTTTCAAATAAAAAGACACCTGTCCACAACCTCAAAAATTATTAGGAAATAGAAGACATACAAGAGCACTGATAATCTCTGTCGATCTGGGGCTCCGTGCGAGATCTCACCCTGTGGGGTCAAAATGATCACAAGAACTGTGAGCAAAAATGCCAAAACCACATGGTGGGACCTGCAGAGAGCTGGGACCAAAGTAACAAAGGCTACTATCAGTAACACACTACGCCACCAGGGACTCAAATCTTACAGTGCCAGACATCCCTGCTTACACCAGTACCTGTTTAGACCCGTCTGAAGTTTGCTAGAGAGCATTGTAAAGGATCCATGTAAAGGAAAGAATGAAAGGAGCCAGGAAGGAGTGACTTGTAAGAAGCATTTCAAGGTCCTGGAGTGAGTCTCCAGATCTCATGGAGGAATAGGCCGAAATACCAACAGTGTGTGAAGACTTACAAAACATTTGACCTCTGTCATTGTCAACAAAGAGTATATAACAAAGTATTCATTCATTCATTCATCATCTTACGCGCTTATTCCCAAATCCGGGGTCACGGGGGTCTGCTGCACACATGGGGGCGAGAGGCGGGGGGTACAACTGGAGGGGTCGCCAGTCCATCTCAGGGCAACACAAAGACAAACAACCATTTACAATCACCAATCCACCTAATCTGAATGTTTTTGGACTGTGGGAGGAAACCGGAGCACCTGGAGGAAACCCATGCAAGCGCGGGGAAAACATGCAAACTCCGCACAGAAAGATCCCGGCCCGGGATTCGAAACTGGGACCTTGTTGTTATGAGGCGACTGTGCTATCCACTACGCCACCGCGCTGCCCCATAACAAAGTACTGAAATTAACAAAAAAATTCTTTAAAAATCAGACAATGTGATGTTTTCTTATATTTGAGGTATACATATGTAGTGAAAATTACAGGCCTCTCCCATTTGTTTTTACATGGGAGAACTTGCACAATTGGTGGATGAATAAATACTTTTTGCCCCACTGTATGTATGTATGTATGTATGTATGTATGTATGTATGTACGTACGTACGTACGTACGTACGTACACACACACACACACACACACACACACACACACACACATACACACATACATACATACATACATACATACATACATACATACA